>BMAC01000244.1:1019756-1043804 GCA_014905375.1 Phtheirospermum japonicum
AGTAATGAGTCGTGCTATGCTACATACATAATTTTGAAAATATAGGATACAAGTCACGCAACTTCAAACACTCCACCCTGATTACATTATCACTTCAAAAACAAATTCATGCGTCCTCTCAAAGGGAATATATAGGGGTGATCACTCAAAGCACTCAAGCATTTGCTGCATAGGACGTGTATACACTCAAATCATACAAATACATGCACAATAATTATTCCTAGGGTTTCTAAGGCCTTTTGGGGGTTGACAACCCCAAGAGTGCCATTTTATTTTCTTAGTTTCTCTTTAAATTTCTTAGTTTTAAATTTCTAGCTTAAGATTAATTTAGATTAGTTCTTAGATAGATTAGATAGCTTAAGATTAGTTTAGATTAGTTCTTAGATAGATTAGATAGCTTAGATTCAAGATCTCGACACCAAAACGCTACTGTTCGTCAAAGTTTAATTAGTAAGTCTTTAATTACTTTTGTTTTAATTTAGTTTAATTAGTTCTTATGCTTTTTTTTAATTAGATTAATTAAATTCTTATGCTTGCTAGTTAATTTAGAATAATTCAACTCCAACAAACAAACCCCCATATATGATGATTTGTATGGATCTTGAGTATGATAATGATTGTGTTGGGTTTACGATAATATTGATGAGATTGATTGGCTAGATCTATGGGTCTAGAGCCTAGAATCGTCGTGAACCATCAATTGGGTTTATCCCAATAGATCGTGGAAACGATTCGAAGCTCTAGAACCCTTGTTTTCAAAATCTTTTCAAAAACCTTAAATTTAATTGTTCTTCATTTAAATTAAATTCTCGATTTCATGTGTTTAGATTAGGAATTTATTTTATTTCTTATTCGTGAATGACAAACACAAGAAACTCTTCCGAATCTAGTTTTCCTCGAGAGATCGACTCGGTTCAACTTACCAACCTACATGCGAACTCGTACTCTTGATAGCGAGTTTTTAAATAATTGACAAATATTTATAAAGTAGGTACACAAAAGTTCGAATCAGTGTTCCATAAGCTATTTGAACACGTTAATTTAATATTAAAAAATAACTATATATTTCTTGTCTCAACAAATAAAGTATAAGGTCCAATGAGTATCAAACAAAAATTATAATTCATAAAACACAATATGAAATAACAAATACTGAACTCTACAATAGTATATAATAAAATATTTAAATCTTGTAAGAATATCAAGAAACGAGTAGTCAAATTGATCAGTATGTCTATCATGCAGATCAAATAATATAAATTGAAAATAAAAATGATATGAAGAATTAGTAAAAAACTTCAGAAGTTGGATGTTTTCTATTTATATTGAAATACCATTCAATTACATGATATAAAAATTGAAGGGCGACAAAGATAAATTTATTAGTAAAAATAATAAATCATAGAGATAGATAAAATAAATTCATGAGATCAATTAGATATATAGAGTCGATTTCAATACTACTTCTATATATTTACTTAATATATTTCCTCTTTCTTATGATTATATATATATATATATATATATATATATATATAAGATTAGGTTCAAATGAGAACCATGTCCCTATATGTTAACTTAAGGTCAATTATGAGTCTTTGATCAAATTAAATGGATGGATAAAATTTTTTGTATATTATCTTACTTGATTAAAAGCATTTGGATTGTATAATAAAAGCACTACAAGTGTATATAACTGAAATATTAATAAAGCACTGTGATTGTATAATAAAAGCACTGATGTTATGTAATAAAAGCATTAGTTTGCAGGTTCGCAAATAAGGACATGGTTCTCATTTAAACCCACAGTAGTGCTTTTATTATACAATCCTAATCCTTTTAATTAAATAAGATAATGCACAAAAAATCCGATCTATTCATTTAATTAGATTTAATATCATAATTGACCCTAGATTCACATATAGGGACATGGTTCTCAATTGAACCTAATCCTCTCTCTCTCTCTCTCTCTATATATATATATATATATAGGATTGGGTTCAAATGAGAACCCCGTCATTATATGTGAACCTAGGGACTCATCTTGGCCTTAGACCTAATAATGTGTGTGACCAGATTTCTCCTATTTTTTTAATTTCATTAAACTAATTATATGGTAAGAAAGGGTATTTATTTAATTTTACATAATAATACTATGAATCAAAATAAATCACAAAGTCGATTCTGCCAAACCTATTCCTAAAACCTCCCCCGTATCTTCCCCAAATCCCGTCTCCTCCCCAAATCAAAATCCTCCCTTCTCCGATGGTGACGAATCGGCCATAGTCCAAAAGCCCAGCCCCTTTATCTCTCTACTCATTGTCATCTGGATCCCAACTGGTTTGCTCCTCGCCTGCCCCCACATAGCCGCCGACGCCCTCCCCCCCATGCCGCTCGTCTACTACGCTTTTTTGGCCCTTGTCATCCGCATCACTGTCAAGGGTACCCCTCTGCTGCCGCTCGAAAAATCCTCATCCCAATCCTCCACCGGCGTTCTCTTCATTTGCTCCCCTCTCCTCCTCCTTCGACTAGTCGATGCCCCGGCRACGTGGAGATGGTGATGCGGCCGCGGCGACGTGGAGATGCTGCTGGCGATGGAGGGGTGCTGGGGTGGCGACCCGAGCCTTTTGAATTGGGCCACGGGTTTGGCTTTTGGGAGAAAATTTGTAGGCTTCTGGGGCGGCGCCATAAATCGGGCCTTTTGTTTATCAGATTGGCCGTCGGTTTTGGTGATGCGGTGCCATGAATCGGGCTCGGAGAACGGCAGTAGTGGGGTCGTTGGGTGGTGGCAATTTGGATTGTCGGGGGTTGGTTCGGATGGCTGCGATGGTTAAAATCGGTGGCGATGTTGGCCGGTTATTTTTTCAGTCAAAAAAAGCAGTGTTTAGTGTAGTTCAAAAGCACTGTAAAAATATAGAAAAAGCACTCCAAATATTGCACATTGCAATTATATGTCTAGATTCACTGTGCTTTTTATACAGTACTGTAGTGCTAAAATTAGTCATGTGCGATGCTTTTACTATCCAGTTTTTTTAATTTAATTATATATTTTTTTTTACGTTTTTAAAACATGCAATATGTATCTTAATCTGTAGATCTTGAGAATGTGATTAATTTGATATATTTCATTCAAAACGAATAAAAATCGAAAAAGTTATGGTTTGTTGAAGATTTGAGTTTTATTTGAAATTTTTGAATTTGCAGTTTATAGACGAAATTTGCGATGCTTTTTGTATACAATCGTAGTGTTTTTTTTCTTAATCTATTGTGCTTTCTAAAGAACAACGTAGTGCTCTTTATAAACGTTGATATATGTCAAAAATACCCTTTTTAATAAATTAATGCATTTTTTTACAATATTACCATGCTGACATGTCATGTTCTCAACCATCAACATTATTCAATCTAATGGTCAAGATGTGTGCCTAGGTTCACATATAATGACGGGTTCTCATTTGAACCCAACCCTATATATATACACACTCACACATATGATTAGTTTCAAATGAGAACCATGTCATTATATGTTAACCTAAGGTAAATTATGGGCCCTAGATCTAATTAAATGGATGGATCATATTTTTTGTGTATTTTCTTATTTGATTAAAAGCATTATGATTGTATAATAAAAGCACTGCTGGTGTATATAACTAAAATATCGATAAAGCACTGTTGTTGTATAATAAAAGCACTGCTGGTATATACTAAAAGCAATAGTTCGCAGGTTCACATATAATGACAGTGCTCTTTATAAACGTTGATATATGTCCAAAATACCCTTTTTAATAAATTAATGCATTTTCTTACAATATTACCATGCTGACATGTCATGTTCTCAACCATCAACATTATTCAATCTAATGGTGAAGATGTGCCCCTAGGTTCACATATAATGACGGGTTCTCATTTGAACCCAACCCTATATATATATATATATATATATACACACACATATGATTAGGTTCAAATGAGAACCATGTCATTATATGTTAACCTAGGGTAAATTATGGGCCCTAGATTTAATTAAATGGATGGATCATATTTTTTATGTATTTTCTTATTTGATTAAAAGCATTATGATTGTATAATAAAAGCACTGCTGGTGTATATAACTAAAATATCGATAAATCACTGTTGTTGTATAATAAAAGCACTGCTGGTATATATAACTAAAATATCGATAAATCACTGTTGTTGTATAATAAAAGCACTGCTGGTATATACTAAAAGCAATAGTTCGGCAGGTTCGCATATAATGACATGGTTCCCATTTGAACACACCCCTATTTATATATATTATAATATATATATATATATATATATATATATATATATATATATATATAGTATATAAGGTTAAACAATTACCAAAACTCATTTTCGCTAAACTATAAATCATACAGATAAATAGATTATGAATTAAGAATTATAATCAGAAATCAAGTGATAAGTATATGTAAAAACCATTGTTCTAAAAAGCAACACGTTTCTTTTTGATCCAAACATAGTGTGAACAGCGTTTGTATTGTGTGAGCTATTTGAACATGTTACTTATTTTTTCTCGAAAATATAACTTAATATATAATAACAACAAATAAAGTATAAGGTCAAACAAGTATCAACAAAAATTGCAATTCATAAAATACAATCGAAAACAAAAAATAATATAGAACTCTATAATAGTATATAAAAAAATATTAAAGTTTTGTAGGAATATATAGAAACAAATTATCAAATTAATCAGTATCGTCTATCAAGTAGATCAAATTATATAAATTAAAAATTATAATTCTTAAAACAAAATAGAAAAAATCATTACTCAATTGCATAATCTATCATGTAGATCAATTAATATAAATTAAAAATTACAATTCATAAAACACAATAGAAAATCTAAATAATATAGTTCTCTATAATAGTATATAAAAAAATATAATGTTATAATTTAGTAAGAATATCTGAAAATAATCGTCAAAACAGACATCAAACATACATGCTCACGAGAAAAAAAAATAGGAAAAGAGATGATTAGTGAAAATAAAAGAAAATACAGGAGGCGTGAATGAAGTGGGCATTAGAGAAAATAATAATAGGAAAAATAAACATAAATAGCATCGTCTATCATGTGGATCAAATAATATAAATAAAAAATCACAATTCATAAAATACAATATAAAAAATCAAATAATATAGAAACTTATAATAGTATATAATAAAATATTAAAGTTTTGTAAAAATACTTAGAAACCATTACTAAAAGCATCATATATCATGTAGATAAAATAATATAAATTAAAAATTACAATTCATAAAATACAATTGAAAATAACAAATAATATACTGAAAATAATTGGTCAAAATAGAGATATAGACTCATCGTTTGAGGAAAAAAATTTGGAAGAGAGATGATTAGTGAAAATAAAAGAAAATAGAGGAGGCATGGATGAAGTTGGTATAAAAGAGAATAATAATAGGGAACATAAATATAAATACGCAGACAAAGATAATCCAATTACCATATTTAACATATCATTAATATTTCATTTCCACACATAACCTTAATTAATATTCTTGAAATATTATTTTTCTACCTCGTAAATTGAAAATTGATGATTACAATGCAAAATCTTATTATTCCAATAACAAATATACTAACTCCAACACTGATTTCTAGGTGTATTAATTGACAATAATAAATTCAAGAAGGGTATAATTGGAAAACACTAACTAAATTAATGACTTAACTATATAAACTACAAATCTCTTAATCTGTGTGAAACCAACCGTAAGACCATCAAATTGGGACGGAATGAGTACAATTTTTCATATTTAGCAACCATTAATTAGAACTTAATTTTAGTTAAATATATTCTTATCGATTTAAAATTATTTTAATTATTGAGTAATATTTATAACTTTGTGATTTTATTAATGTTTATTTCAATTTAAAATATATGAATAACTTTCTAAAACTAATTTTCGTATATTTACTTAATTTATTTTATAATAATAATCGATTTAATATATAATTTTGTAATATATATACATACATATATAAATATAAATATAAATTTTAAAATATGTATTTAGAATTTTATTATAATTTAAATTTATTTTATTTTATTTAAAGATATTTTCATATATATATATATATATATATATATATATATATATATATAATTTTTTTTTCTACATTATTTCGTTTAATTTCTTATTAATAACTAATTAGAAAGAAGTATTTTTTATTTAACTGACTTCGTGAATTTTTCTTATTTATTTTATTATTTTTATAAAAGTTCTTATATTTATATTTAAATATTATTTATAATATGATTTTAATATTTAATATTTATGTACAAGTTTTAATAAAATAGGAATTTATTTGTAATATTTTTATTTCTTTCTTCATAACTTTATTTCATTTTGAGAATTATTTAAAATAAAAAAATATTAAATAATTATCCTTAGCAGCGATCTTGTTTAAAATCATCTCATGTGTGGAGAATATTCCACCCCCGACGGTTTAAAATCTTTTGGGATAGTTTTTCCTGTGACCCACCTCCTCTGATATCCAATAGGTTGCCCGATGCACTAAAACAGCAAATTCGTATACTTACATATACTGTGTTCACTACAAAAATGTACTAAAACATCAAATTCGTATACTCATATAATATAATATTATAATTGATTTGATCATATTATAAACGCAAGACGAATATACTAAATACACATAATAGTAATTACCCTATAAAGAAATTATATTATTAATGATAAGTTATGAGATAAAAAAGAAGTAATTACTCTTATATAATTATTTTGTGTAAGAAATAAAATGTAAACTATTGAGCTCATAACAAAAATAAATTATGAATCATATAATTGTTATAACAAAATATTTTTAATTTTATGAAAAAATAATTATTTATGGACATTTGTATCTAGTAATTTATGAATAATAACTACCAAATTATTCATTTAATGTAATTAACCAAACATAAATAATTTATTACTCTTAGTTTAATTATTATTTTTCAAGTTTAATATATATAATTAAAACTATTATTTCAATAAATTTTAAAAGTAAAATACTTAAAAATATTATAGATTATTATTATAGGTCATGAAAAATCATAAAGTAATTTCAATAAACCTTAAATATATAAATATTTAATCATTACTTAATATATTTAAGAAAATAAAAACACAACATAAATATATATAAATTATAATAAAATAAATCTCAAAATACTTTTTAACCATAAAAAATATAAAAGGTTTGAATAACTGCTAAATAATTATTTCCAAAACCAGAAAAGGAAAAAAAATAAATGTTATAATATAAAGGAAACTACTAAATAGAATTCTTATTCTTATAAGTCTTAAACTGAAAATAATGAATGTCATATTTTTTTTAGAAAACATACAATTATTTTAAATAAATATAAATTTTATTGATAAATTATAAATATAAATTATAACATTTTATGTTTTGATTTTATAAAATCGTATGAATAAAATTAATCTTATAACAAATTTGAGGAAAAAGAAACTAAATAAAAATCAGAATATAATAAAATAAAATATAAAATTCATAATATAATTTGAATAAACTTTAAAAACTTATAATTAAATTATAAATAAGTATTAAAAAATCTAAAAAAATAAATCAAAATAAAGTAAAAAAATAAAAATAAATTAAAACTATAACCCAATCATACTAATTGTATTGAACTCTAACATATTTGTTGTATAATCGTAGTTTTTATTGACACGTGTCAAAGTCTCCTCGCTCCACTTCTGACGTGTCGGCTCCTGAAGCATCCCGAGTCTACAAGATTTCTTGGTTCGGACAACCTGGAGGTTCTGCATAAGAATTATGTATTGCAAAAATTAAATAAAGAGGACCTCCTAGTGTATAACCAAGAACTAAATATTTTAAATATATTAAGTATTACTCATGTAAAATATTTAATTTATATATTTATTTTTAACTAAATTTATAATTTTTTCACGACTTATTATTATTTTAATAATATAATAATTTTTAATTTTCATATTTATTAATTAATATGTAAATTTAAACAATAGTTTATAAATAATTTGCTTATTTCAAGTTTTGAGATTAAATTAGTACTGTATTATAACATTTGTATTTTGTTAAAAAACCGTCAAACAATTTGGAGACCCAACATTTCATTTTTTAATATATTTTTTTCATTTTTATATTTAGTAGTTTTATTTATTTTATAACATTCATTTTTTTCCTTTTCTGGTTTTTGAAATAATTATTTAGCAGCTAATTTTGAATTATTTTTTTATTGATGCATACACAAAAATTTATATTTTGAATAAAAAATAATGCTAATTTTATTTCAAAATATAAAATTGTCGTGTACGCATCAATCAATAAATAATTAATTTTATCAAGACATTATCAATTAGTGAATTTTAAAAAGAAATAGAATTATAATATTAACTATTATTTATTTCTTTATTTTCTTTTTATAAAAAGAAATAATCAATACAAACAGTTAACAGTGGAACAGACAGGAAAAATCTGTCTCATTCTCAAACAGTCAGTCTAACTGGTGAGTGTCCGGTTACGAAACTCTAGAGGTGGCTCCCGCGCGTAGCACTTAGTTCCCGAAGGTCTCTAGAGGTTGCTCCCACGTGTAGAACTTAACTTTTGAGCCATATTAACTCAACGTAAACGTAGAATCGATGTCGATCAAACATCGACCCATACGTTTCCACTCACCATAAAAGGTGACACTCCAGTAGGCCGAATCCACAATCACCTTATCCCTCTCAGTAGGTGCGACGTCCCTTTAGCTACAGGATCAAACCCAGGGTACGTCATATTCCGGAGTATACCCAAACTACGACTTAAATCCCGCCGTCGTCTCCCACCCGACCAGGAAATATGGGAATAGGCACCACGAGTAGTCGAGCAATAACCACAGGAAACCTGCTCGATTGATTTGCCCAAACTATTCGTGCCTGAACGACACTGATAGTTAATAACATTGTTTTCAATTAAAAAAGACTTAACAAAGTTGTCGAAAATCAATTTTTGTTTATTTGACATTTGAAATTTTTCGTTATCATGCGCTGCATTATTAAAATAGTCATAACTTTCTTAAAACAGTAGATAAAAGTATGATTTATACAACGATGGAAATCTAACACATCAAGCTACAACTTTCGTGAAGACACTAAAAACTAAGAAACATAATACGAGGGTGAAAACAGTGTAAAAACGAGGAACAAAGCTGTAGAAAATTGGACAGCAATTTAACAGTGCGCAGATTTCGTATTTTAAGTATAAATTAGATAACTAAGCGATTCCAGTGGCTAAATACAAATAAGACACATCTCTACAACTTTCATGAAGACACTCAATACCAAAAGACAATTTAAGATGGTCAAAACAGCTTATGAGCAGGCTGTCCGAAACATGACAACAACCATATTATTCGTCAATAACCAACAACTAACATAACCATCAACATAGGTCAAATACGAGTTCTACATACCATTTATCACCACATCTACTATAATCAGCATATAACAGACGACACGAGACCCTTTATAACCACCATAATTCAGCCAATGCATAAAACAAAATATAACAATCCGAGCAATTCAATGAACACACAAGCATAACGTATTAAAGCACCAAATGCTATAAGTACTAAACATGGTTATGCCCTAAAGGAGGTGTGTGTGTACAAACCCGTACAAATATAATAAGTTTATTAAGGTAAATTAGATTATAGGGTATAATGGATTTTGATAATTTATCTAATTATTTTATATGTGCTTTGTATTAATTTTATTATATCAATTAGGTGATATATATAACTTTATGTGTTATATGGTACTTGGTTTTTGTTTTTTTTTGATCAAGCCATCCATCAAGTAAATTTAACAATTTTGTTTTTAGGTCCATTTGATTTAAAAATTTTGGCCCAGCCTGTTTTTATAGCCCAGCCCATTAATCCATAGTATATATAGAATTTTTCCTTCACAAATTTTGGTATCAAAAATCATTTGGTAAGATTCCTCTGTCTAGCCTTCCTTTCTCCTTGGTGAGGTTTAATTTTTTTTTCTTTCTTCTTTATTTTGCCTTCCTATCTCCGGCCGCCTCCGTCGGACCGCTGGCTGCCACCGTCGGACCACTGGCCGCCGCCGTGTCGGTCGCTGGAAAATGAATTTTCCGGCAAAATTTATTTTTTTTCTTTTTTCATCTCTTACTCTCTTATACTATTGCATGTTATATTAACTTATTTTCTATGTAAAATATATGTATATATATGTATTTTTATTATTTTTATTTTAACTGATTGAAAGTTCACTGACAGTCGCAAGCCGTTCAAGTCACCTCCGAGGATAGCCATGAGGGCTGAGGTTGGGGCTTTGGTTGGTGATATTCTTTGGTCTAAACCCTAACCTAGGGTTTCTTTGTAATTTTTTTAATTTATTTTTAAAAATCTTCTCCGAGCTTCATAGTCACTGGAGAATTTGAGCCGAGGACAGCCACTAAGTGGTGGAGGCAGAAACGGGGTTGAATTTTTAATAAAAAATTATTATTTGGAATTTAGTTAATTTTAATCTGATTTTTAATTAAATAACCTTCGATTCTAGCCGATCGTCGATGCTAAATTGGAGCTCGACCAATCGTTGCCAACCTTTATTTTTGGCACGGGCTGTAAACGAACTAACCGTATTCATATTTAAATATATTTTTATAATTATATATTATTTATGGTTATAATTTATGATTCTTCAATTTATTTCGCAATTGTTTCGAGTCGGTCGAAGTTTTAATCGAGTTCACAACATGTGTAGGACTTGCGCACAACAACCACACTACTCCGGTGATAGCTCAATCACCAAATTATATACGTGAGTAAAATTTTCTAAACTGGGGGTTTGAGAATTTTCATTTAGGGCATAACCATGTTTAGTACTTATAGCGTTCGGTGCTTTAATACGTTTTGCTTGTGGGTTCGTTGAATTGCATGGTTTGTTATATTTTGTTTTATGCGTTGGCTGAATTATGGTGGTTATAAAGGGTCACGTGTCATCTGTTATATGATAATTTATGTGGATATGGTGACGAAATGGTATGTATGACTTGTATTTGACCTATGTTGATGGTTATGTTAGTTGTTGGTTATTGACGAATAATATGGTTGGTGTCATGTTTCAGAAAGCCTGTTCATAAGCTATTTTGACCATCTTAAACTATTTTTTGGTATTGAGTGTCTCCATTAAAGTTGTAGAGATGTGTCTTATTTGTATTTAGCCGCTGGAATTGCTCAGTTATCTAATCTCTACTAGGATTTATACTTAAAATACGAAATCTTCGCATTGTTAAATTGCTGTCCAGTTTTCTGCAGCTTTGTTCCTCGGTTTTAAACTTTTTTCACCCTCGTAATCTGTTTGTTAGTTTTTAGTGTCTTAACAAAAGTTGTAGCTTGATGTTTTAGCTTTCTATCACTGTATAAATAATATTTTTATCTACTATTTTAAGAATATTATGACTATTTTAACAATGCATCGCATGATAATGGAAAATTTCAAATGTCAAATAAATAAAACTTGATTATCGAGAACTTTCTTAAGTTTGTTTGAACTGAAAACAATGTTATTAACTGTCAGCGTCGGTCAGGCCTGAGCAGTTTGGGCAAATCCATCGAGCAGGTTGCTTGTGGTTATTGCTCGACTACGTGCATATTCTCATATTTCCTTGTCGGGTCGAAGACGATAACAGGATTTGGGTAGTAGTTTGGGTATATTCCGGAATATGACGTACCCTGGGTTTGAATCCCGTAGCTAAAGGGATGTCAAGCCTACTAAAAGAGTAGTTTTCGTAGTGATGAATATATCAAGGGGTTCTGTGGCTCGGTATTATCGGAATTCGATTCGATTGTGTGAATTAAGGGGTTTTTAGCTTGAAACATAAATGAAAAGGGAACTAAATCAAAACTATGAAACTAAAATAACTCGGAAATGTAAAATGCAAGTAGGTCGGATGCCTCGGTCGTGTGGCTTAATTGAAAATGCAAGCAACAATGAAAACTAAGCAAAAACAAGCAATGTTTCATCAATTACAACTAGACTAGCCTAGAGTACAACCATGCTTGCATGAACATAAAATCTATAAAATGAAAATTGACAAAAATTAAAAACATCAATAGAAAGAGCATGAAAAGTTGACGTCAAAGGTTAAAACTTTACGTAAAATAACAAGCAACAAGAAGTAGATCTAGGATTTAGCATGAAACAATGCATGAAAATTAAATTCAAAATAAAGCATATGAAAAACTCAAAATAAAGACGATCCAAGACTCGATCTATGATCTAGACGTGTCACTCATCTAAATTCCATGGACGATTCATAAGATCTAACAAGAAATCAAGGAGCTAAGGCAAAAAGCATAAAATTGAAGAACATGCATGAAATTGAAGAACAAAGCATGAAAATAAAAGAAAGCTTACTTGTATTTTTATTTTATTTTTATTATATTGTTCGGTGTTTAAAGAACTTGAATGAATTTACAATCAAAATAAAATCCAAGGGAGTACTTGAATTCATCTTGAGCTTACAAACCCAAGGAAAGCTTGAAATTAAATCTAAAATCTAGAGAGAGAAATTTAATCCCAAACCCATGCTTGGGTTGGGAGGAGGTGAGAGGTAATTACAAAAAATGAGAGAAGTCCTCTATTTATACTAGGTTTAATTGGGTTTAAATGGGCCAATTTGGGCTTTAAAGGCTTAATTTCCCGGGTTTGACCAAGTTTGACCCAAAGGCACCTTCCTAGCCACTTGGTTAGGTGTTTGACACATTTTGGCTCAAGGTGGATCCATAGGTCTCGGCGTTGGACGATCCTGGGCGGTGTTCGTCGGTGCTGGTCGGGTGCTGTCAGACAAGGCTAGGAGGAAAATGTGCGCGGGCTAGCTGCGCAGGGAACTTGGCAGGCTTCGGCTAGCGCATGTTGGCGCGCGCTTCATGCGCTAGCATCGGCGGACTCCCTCGGTAGGTCACGAGCGCAGGCGCGCGCTGGCTGCACACGATCTCGGCAGTTGCCCGGCAGGCTGCATGTGGGCGCGCGCCGGCGGAACTTGGCTCGGGCCAACTTGCGCCATGGTTCGTTTGGCGAGTCCTGGCACGTCCAGGCATGTCTTGACGACCATTCCAGAATGTTTTGGCATTTTGGAGCTAGTTTTTGCACGTATTGGCACGTCTTGACTTGAATTTCGGGCCTCAATGCCTTCACCTATAAAATAGGAATTTTAAACATAAAACCCAAGAATTACACCAAACTTCAAATTAATTGAACCCATTTAATCATATTAAATATAAAAGTAACAAGAAACATGAAAAAAAATAAAACAAGAAAAACAACCTAGAAAAGCTAACTAATCGAATCAAAAACTACTAAAAATAATATAAAATCTTAATTAAAAATATGTGAAAAATGCCACAATTACATGCAAAACAACCACCCCACACTTATCAGTTTGTTCTTCCTCGAACAACGAAAAGGATCGAGAATGTACATGCATTGAACATTATGTAAAAAGTAAAATCCTTGTGCTTATCCTAATTAATATGAAGAAAGTATCAACATAAACTCGTTATCGCCAAGCATTTCTCCTATTACTTTTTCTCAAATGAAAAACAAATCGATGACTTCATCACAAATGGAATTTTGAGGGTTTCCTCTCAATTCACTCAAGTGTTTAGTTATATGGGACGTGTATACGCTCAAATCGGACAATGCATGCACCTTGTCAAGATTTCGCAAATCAAAAACTCAAAATCGCCCATTGTACATGACTAAACAAGAATCGAAAGAGGTCTTTATTTTGGGTTGTAATGTTGGCTCTTTGGTAAGGTATGAAGTATTTGGATAGTGGCTAACACATGATCAAACGTGATCAATAACACACAAAACCCTAATTTCTAGAACCCGAAGCTTATGATCGCTTCACCCTCCCCAAATTATCAAACTTACCCTTTCGTACACTCACACACTTTTCCGACTTTATTTCTCAACACTTAGAAGCTTTTTGGATTTGCTTCTTTTAACTAAACTTAGCCTTTTTGAATTAGGCTTTTCGCTTGAACGCACGCTTTATCACTTTTCGTGATTAAAGTTGGAGTTTTATTCCCACTTTTTTTTGTGTGTATAAGAAACTCAAAACCCAAAACCCACAATTGATTTTCCACATATTTCTCGTCAACTAATCATACACTCTCAACTCACAATTTATGAAGATATAAGATCTAAAATCGAGCTCGGCTAACAAGAAATGGGACATAGGCTCAAGGGGGCCCATTTGGGATTTTTAAGTAGCTTATATATTTGGACATGGCCGAAATAAGGGTGTTATATGTGCCTCGAGGTCATTTCCAAGTTCAATCATGTACGAGCAAAATCAAGCCTCCTCAATGCAATTTACCTAAAAAATGTAAGCAAAGATGATAATTTACACAAGGCTACTCACTAGTTTGCAGCGGGTTTTGGAAACAAAATCAAAAGAGCTTTTTGGAGCATTGCAATATTTTCACGAGTAAATGTTGATTATATATATATGCGGGTTTTGAACAAAGTACAAAAACTCAACTCCTTACACAAGAGGGCATAAAAATGTAAAAATCTGATAAGTAAGCTATTCAAACTTCCAAGCGAGTGGTGATTGTTTAACAATGTAATAAAGACACAAGAGACATAAAAAACGACTTAACTATATAAATGCGCAATTAGTAATCGTCACTTCGCCTAGGCTTGAGTTAAAAAATACAATTCATGTTGTGTGACACTCGGACCCTAACCACCTACCCACCCCACACTTAAACCATGCAATGACCTCATTGAATTTTAAAGAAAAACAAGTAAAAGGAGGGTGAGATAGAATCTTCCTTAACCGAGCGAGTTTGGGTCGAGCTCGGTGGGGTCAACTTAAACATCGAATCAATCCAAGCGAGAACCGAGCATCGCTTGTGTCTCCAGGCTCCATGAACACTACTAGCTTATCCAATCGGCAAAGGTTGGAGTCGGAAAGCGAAACACTAAAAAGAAAATCACACGAAGTCAAAAACACAAGAACATATGTACATGAACCAAACCAAACCAAACCAAAACAAGGACTAAAGAGAACAAAAAGACGATGATTTCTTTTTTTAAATTTTTGAGTTTTTTGAATGTTTTTGGATTTTGTATAATAAGAGAGAAAGAAGTAAAGAAGATAAAAGGAATAAATGTCAAGAACTTTGGTTGCCTCCCAAGAAGCTCTTGTTTTACGTCACTAGCTTGACGTACTCCCCTTTTTGGTAAAGGTGAAAACAATATCCTCCTTGTCGGGAGGGTTCACTCTTTGGAACGTTCTCAGCGCATTGCATAGCTCAAATAGTATCCGCCAAAAAATGAACGTTCCTAATGGGCAATTGAGACTCTTCTCGGCTAGGTCTTCGGGTGGAATGGTGGTTTTGAAATGGCCTGAAAACTCGTCCAAGAAACAATAGGAATAATGGCCTGAAAACTCGTCCAAGAAACTTGTCGATGCTACAGAGACCGTGGCAGGCGCGTCAATCGACGTCAGTTCTCGCGTTAACCGACGTGAATGGTCGATAGTGCGCGCAGCGCTCGACAGGCTCGGCCGACAGCGCCCGGCAGCTGTCAACAGCACTCGGCAGGGGGTCTCGGCAGGCGCCCGGCGTGGCTCGGCAGCGTCGGCAGGGCTCGGCAGGTCTTTCTAGAACGGTTACAGGTGAAACTCTGTTATAGAAAGTCTGACAGTTCTAAATTCTTCAAATCATGCCCCGTTTTCGCCGAAACTCCAATCGTTGGCCCAACATTGACTACGTCCAAACCTAAGTACCTCAAAACACTTAAAATAAACATAAAATTAAATAAATATAATAAATAAGTTGGAGATAAGAAAATACGAAAATAAGCTCATTTTATCCAACTTATACCTAAAACAATATTAAAAACTAAATAGAATACTAACTTAAATCAAGACAAATACACGTAAATCAACTACCCCACGCTTTATTTGTTTGTTCGTCCTCGAACAAACGATAGATTCAAAGTATAACAAGAAAGAAAATTAGCTCAAGCAATGAGTCGTGCTATGCTACGTACATAATTTTGAAAATATAGATACAAGTAACGCAACGTCAAACACTCCATCCTTTTTACATTGTCGTTCAAAAACAATAACATGCATCCTCTCAAAAGAGCAATATATAAGGGGTGTTCACTCAAAAGCACTCAAGCATTGCTGCATAGGACGTGTATACACTCAAATCATACAATTACATGCAAAATAAATAAGCACCGAAAATCAATCTCTTTTCAATCGCAAATTAAGTGTGCTGTCAAAACTAAGAATCGGTAAGGTCTTAACGGGTTGTAATGTAAGGCTTTTTGGACAGATATGGAATATATAATTCGTGTGGCTAAATAACCCCCCCAACTAATCTAATCATGAAGCAAGATGCTTCACCTCGTACAAAAGAAAAACCTCATTTAACACTCATATCGTAGCCTTTAACAAGGCTATTCCTCAACTCGTAAACCGTAAAACCGACTTGAAGCTCAAACCACTTATTACATTTCAACTCCTTGCCTTTTAAGCATTAGGCTTCATAACAAAATAAACAAAAAAACATAAGCCTTCATTAGCGCGTAGGCAATGACTATCATAATTCAACACCCTTCTTGTTTCCTTTTTCTTCTTATCTCTTTTTTTTTTATAATCCCCTCTAATTCTTTTTATGGGGTCGTTCCTTTTTTCTTTTATTGAAGGATGGTGATCCTTTATTACAAAAACTCATAAATCCCTTGTAAAAACTCCAAAACACTAATAACCAATAAAAATTACCAACTCCTACCCCAAGCTTTTAAAGGGTTGTAGGGGTCGACTCAAAAACACTCATGGCTATAGGCATGGATTATCTGGCTATGAGGGGCTCATTCGGAATTTATAGTGGCTAAAATATATGAATATGGCCGGAATAGGGTTTTATATGTGCCTTAACGTCATTTTCAAAGTCAACTACACACAGCGATTTCAAAGAGATTTCAAATCAAAACTCATTCAAGCTCATGCAATGATGATAATCACTCAGACTACTTACAGGCTTTTTGTATGAAAAAGTTCTGAATTGACGCTGCTTTTAAAGTTTAGCGAAATCAATTGCGTCCAAGTACCATTTTACAAATATATAATAATAACTTTGAAAACTTTTATGCACTTATGCACGCTCAAAAGACAAAAACCTCGAATCATACTTAGCCAACTTTGACAGGCAAGCCATACAAACACAATACAGCGCAGAAATAGTGATCAATCACGTAAAATTTAGCACTACAAACCCACGAAAAATTTTAAATTTGCACAAATTTCAACTATAATTCACACTCAACCATCCCCCCCTTTAAAAATGTGGCAAACTCCTGATTGCCATAAATATAAAGAAAATAAAAGCAAGGGAGATAAGAAAACATCCCTGAAAACTCGATAGTTGAGTCTTTCCAAAATATTTGTGCAATAATCCTCCGTCTTGAACTCGTGATTGGAATTTTCTTGAATTAAAAGCGATTGTAGTCAATTGTGTTGCGCGCAAGTTCCCTGTGGCACATCGTGTGGAATTGATTCGGCCGGATTGCGGCTAAATTGGGTCGGATTGCGACCTCGATCGGCGGAGATAAAATCGTAAAATCGGATTTCCTGCACATCACACACATAAACGCACCACGACAATTGACACAATAAAAACAAAAATAAACTAAAAAAAATCGAAATAAAAATTAAAGAAAACTAACGCTTGGGTTGCGTCCCAAGAAGCACAACATTTTACATCGTATGCTCGACGCATTTCAACGATCAATACTCGACTCGCGGTGGATCACCTAACTCCACCATGTCATTCGCTTGAAACTCATTCTCAAATGTTTGGTTGGGGTCCATAGTCGCAAGGTCCGCTCCAATGTCACTAAAATCAATACCAAATAGCTCGGCTATCTCTTCCCCACTTAGAAAATCATCAACGTCCTCGACTGCCATATTGTTCGAAACTATTATGCTCTTAAGCTCTCGGACGCATGCATCTACTGGGTCAACGAAAGAACATTCTTCTTCTTCCATCAATGGCGCAGGGCAATTATTCACATCTTGCAAAGAAAAAGTAATCGTCTCTCCCAAAACAGACATGCTCATCCTCCCTTTGTTCACATCAATCACCGCATGGGAGGTAGACAAAAATGGACGGCCTAAAAGAATAGTATGCCCCTTGTCCTCACTCGACATCTCTCCAACATCTAAAACTACAAAATTAACTAGTATTATTAATTCGCCGACTTTCACCAAAACGTCTTCTACAATTCCCATTGGTTGGCGAATTGAACGATCCGCTAATTGGAGACGCATCCTTGTCAGCTTCAATGGTCCTAAATCAAATTGCTTATAAAGGGAATGCGGCATTAAGTTAATTCCCGCGCCAAGATCAAGCATTCCGCGCGCTTGTTGCCCATTCTCTAATGTAATATTGACACAAAAGCTTCCGGGGTCCTTCTCCTTCGTAGGCAGTGGTTGCTTGCATAACGCACTTACCTCCTTCGTTAGAGGAACGTACTGATTTGTCTCCGAATGCCTATGTCTTGTAGCAAGCTCCTTGAAGAATTTCACATATGCCGGCATCGTTTTGATAACATCCAAAAGAGGAAGGTTGATGTTGACTGATTTGCATCTTTTTGTACATATTTTCATTATCGTTTTTGTTTCACGTTGGATGTTTTTTGCTTGCTTTTTGTTGCTTTAGGAGTCGGGTTGGCCGTTTTTCATATTTCTAGATTTTCTTAGTTTTTGTACGTTTTGTTATTAATTTTCGTAGTTTTTCACGTTTCCGTTTTTCTTGGCCGTAGGATGCCTAAGCGGGGCCCACGCTCGTTTGGGATCGTCGATACTCAACTCGGGAATGGACGGACAAAGCAAGGAAGCGCAGCGGACGAGGTTCGACAAGCCGACGGACGCGAAAAGAACGAGAAATTGAGACGGGCGCTGGAACCCAGTCGACCGACTGAATGATCAGTCGATCGACTGACGTTGAAGTCGATCGACTGATCCGGCTAAAATCGACTGGATTCCAGTGAGTTTTGAAGTTTTTGACATGGCAGTCGATCGACTGCCTACTTGGCCGATCGACTGCCGTCGATCGACTGGTGCCCCAAGATCGACTGAATTACAGGGCTTTTTGCCATTTTCACATAGCAGTCGATCGACAGCCGACAAGGCTGATCGACTGCAGTCGATCGACTGCTTTTCCTCAGTCGGTTGACTGAAAAGCAGCAATTTTGAAGATTTAAGCAATCAGACGTCATTTCAAACCGCAACTTGTCTTGATAGCTTTCTCCTCCAAGGAAGCTGCCCAAACCAACTTTTTCTCCAGTTTTTCATATTTTGCTCATTTTAATTCCTAAAAATTCTAGTAATTAGATATAGATTAGTTAAGTTAAGATCTTAGTTGTTTCAYYTTCAAGCTTTGTTTTAAGTATCATTTGTGAAGAATCTACCAGCTTTCAAGCTTTTCCTCATTCAAGCTTTAGTGTAATCAAGTACATTTGGTAACTTCTTTCCTTTAATTCCATGTTATTTTATCTTGATCTTGTGTTGAAGTTTGATTCTTGTTTGTGGTTGTTTTGATCATTTAAAATCTCTATCTTTATTTTCTAGCTTCCTAGCTTATGAACTTATGCTTTTAAGTTATTAAGTTGCAATCAATTTCTAATTTAGTATAAATTGTGAAAGATCTTCCTTTAAAACCCTTAATTAATGTTAAGTACTTATGTTGACTTATTCAAATAAGTTTACTTTAATTTTCCCTCCATTTTACTAATTTCAAATAATTAAGTTTTTAATAAGTTAATTAGTTTAAATTGATCTTTTTTAATATAAGCTTTAATTTCCTTTAAATGTTTTAATGTTTTTAATTCTTAATTTTCAATTTCAATCTTAGTTATAGAAACCGAAAAATGATTATCTCTTTCTAGGGTTAAATTAGTTTAAGTAAAACCGACGATAAGAACGATAAAGAAAACCGACGGCCGATCATATCCATCCTCGAGAGACACGACTCGGGACAACTCTCCGCACCTACAGTCGACTCCGTACTATTGCGGAGACGATTTCTAGAGCGTCGAGAAATCATCGATCAAATTTTGGCGCCGTTGCCGGGGATGGATTAAGGCCAATGGCATTCTTAATTATTCTTATTGTCGTCGTAAATAGTAGTTAGTTAATTATTTTCCATTCGATACGCGTAATCTTTCTGTCGCTTGTTGTGAGTGCAGGGTAGGTCCCACATCCCGTTCTCTCCGCTAGTACCCCAAATAATTGAGAAGCGAACAATGGAAACTCTGCTCGAAAGCCCGATTCTACCCGCCCACACTCTGAGCGATCGAAAGACGCCTACGCCTCTTCATTGATTCAGCCGAGGATGGCAAACTACCGAGCTATTTTGCCATACGACAACCCTTACATCCAAATTACCGAATATCCAAATCCATATACCGATCCCAAATATGATGACCCGTATGCTTCGATCGGGAAAGAGTGGATCTACTCTTCCGATCATTATGAGCCAAACCCTCCACATCAACCTCCGTTCTCGTTCCCCCACAACCCGAGTTTGGACGATCTATACGTTCCCCTCGCCCTTCCATCTTCTTACCCCCATTTTGAATCGTATGCTCCATCAATTTATAATTCCGATTCTTTGAGCTACGATCCTTACAACCTACCCTCGAGCTACGATTATTTCAATCTATCCGCCTCGAGCTCGTATAAACTGAGCGATGACCCTTATACCTCACTCTTTCAAGATTCGTCTACGTCCCCACTCCCGGACGTGGAGTCTCTCTTAGTCGAGCTCGTTGGAAGCCTCGATCGCATGGAGACCCACGCTAAGCAAATGGCCAATGACTTGGGTGAGCTAAACAAACCGTACCCCGACGAGATACCCTTCTTTGATGAGGCGGTGCCCACGGTCGTTGATGATAATTCGAGATTTGACGATCTTTCGGAAGGTGAACGCTATGAGGCAGATATAGAGAATGAGGAGAATAGGTCGGAAAGAAACGCAACCCCTCTCGGATATTGCGAAGAGGTTGTAGTGGAAAGTGAGGAGGTGATATCTTCGGGGTCGCCGATGGCACTTGGATTATCGAGATTACCTGCTATAGGCGAAGAAGATGCAGTTGTGCCGGCCTTGGAGGATGTGGAGCTGATCGAGCCTCTTTCGCCTCCACCCGAAACTTTGCCACTACTTAAACAAGAAAAGGTGGAAGAGGAGGAGGAAGATGTGATGGGTCCTACTCTCTCGTGCACGACTACGACTATTTATAAAGTCGGGAGAAAGGGGACGACGGTTGGGGAGACGAAGAAGCACGCCGACCCATATTTGGATGATCACGCTTGGGTGATCGACTACTCACGCTTACGACCACCGAAGAAAGCCCACGTTCTAGATTTCACGATCTTCCGGATTGCACTACGCGCCCGCCTTGGTGATACTGATCACCCGGTGTGTCTACTCGAGAACACCAAGGCGTGGCATGATCGTCACCTATTTTTGGATCCTGGATAWCATTTTCGTATRATCGYCGAGCGAACGACRTAAACCAAAYGCGCTACGTGGGAGGCAACCCACGACTTTCTAACTCCCTTCTTGTTTTTCTTTTAATTTAGTGTATATTCCATCTCTAAATAGTGTTAATGGAAATTTTGGGGTTTGTGTAGGTCCGGTCTCGAAGTTTTGGGAGAAAACAAGATCAAAAATGGAGTAGACTACTGGAATGCAGTCGATCGACTGCACATATAGTCGATCGACTGGAATGCCTGTCGATCGACTGAAGAATCGACTGACGTGATCAAATCGACTTGATTCCAGTTCTTTTTAAGCTTTTTGCAAGAGCAGTCGATCGACTGGTCATTTGATGATCGACAGCCAGCCGATCGACTGGCGCCCGATCGACTAAAACCACGGAATCGACTGGATTACAGGGACTTTCGTACTTTTTGACAAGAACAGTCGATCGACTATCGGTAGTCGATCGACTGCAGTCGATCGACAGAGGAATGCAGTCGATCGACTGCACGGACTGCCTAAAATCCTGCGCTCTATATATAGCAGTCGATTTCTCCCCCAAATCGACAGAAATCGGGGGAGCGAAAAAAAAAGAAGAAAAAAAAGAGCAGAAAAATATAAAAAAAAAAGAGAAGGAGGAAAAGAAAAGAAAGAAATCGACTCTAGTTGATCGACAAGGCCAAGTTTACGCGGGAATTCCAGTTTTTCATCACATCACCTTCTCCGTTCCAAATCCTTCCGTGGTTAGTCGATTCCTCGTTCCTTTTCCGAATAAATTCGAGGTACTTCSCTTGTTCTAAATCTTTGAGGAGCTTGGAAATTGTTGTTGGTTGTGTTTGTGGGTAGGAGTTGGGGCCTTTGTTTTTGATTTTCCTTCTCAAAAATTATGTCTACCAAGTGTTCGATAAAATGTCCCAGTGAACGCTTGGTTTGAATTTTTCAWGTTTTTCCATTCTCGTTCGTTCCTTACGGTTCTTTGACCTCCCTACTACAAGCTCGACCACCTTCTTCCCCGTTTTCATCATATACCATGGACGGTCACTCCGACGATGAACATGTGATCGGTTTCGGCTTTCAACAAGACCCTAATATCGTCGGACGTTACGGTGCCCCCTTCCCAATCTATTCTCCCGACTAGGGGGAAATTTTCCAAAACCTTTTCCAGCGACATTTCGCTACCCCTCGTTTCATTAACGTTGAACGTTTAGATGAATGGGTGGCGAACGGGGATTATGACGGATTCGGCACACGTCTACTAAGTTTCATCGACGCGATGAATGGCCGGATGTTCGCGTCCTTCTGAGCACCGGCTTATCAGGAGCTAGTGCTCGAGTTTTTCACCACGTATGAGGATAAGTTTGACAGGGGTTTTGATGTGCGTTTCGGGGGTGTTAAACACCGTATCGATCAGGGGGTGATACAAATGGTGCTCGGGCTTGACTGCCAGGAGTCCTCGTATACGCAAGTGCGTGGATATAATGAGATTGCATTTTGGGGGACTATCACGGGCGGAAATGGTAGCCGGGATCGTTACTCGGCGTCGGCGATCGTCGACTTGGCGTTGCTTGGGGCGTACAAATTCTTCGCCCACATCATAATGGGAAAGCATGAAAGCACCAACCTCACTCGGCAAGAGATATACGTGCTTTGGTGCATATACAATGGGCATCCGGTCCCGTTTTTTCCGTTGATCCGAGCACAAATTGAAGGGATTCGGAGGACGAGAGGGGGAAGCGTCGCCCGAGTCGGCATGGGGCCGATGATCACTGTCCTTTCCCGCTACTTCGGGTTTGAGGCCGAATCGGCGAACATGACGAGGGTCGATCTTTTGGAATTGACGTTCAAAACACCGCGAGCTCCAACGAACCCGGCGAGCCGACGCCAACGCCAATGCCACCGGGAGAATGAACGAGGCGAGGCCGGCGACGTCCTGAACGCCGGTTCGGGCGCGCCTTTCGGAGAAGGCACGAGCCAAGCGGCAGTCCCGCAGTACGGAGGTCCGAGCACCGGCTCGGGGCCCGAGATGGGTTGGAACGATTTCCAACATGCTGTGTTTTCCCGATTCGATCAAATGAACGTTCATTTCGACCGTCTCGACGAGGGGTAGGCACGAAATGACCGAGCTCTCCGCGGCCTCCAGCGCCGGCTCTTTTTGATCAAAACACGGATGCGTCGAGACGACGACGACGATGACGGCGGCGACGGTGGAAACCAAAACGAGGCGGAGGAGGAAGAAGAAGACGAGGCCGCAAACCTCCGTTCCCGACCTAGGAGACGTCGTTAAACCTCCTAGTTATCCTTTGATTATTGTTTTTATGTTTTATTTTATTTTGTATTTCGATTATGTTCGTTTATTTCTTATCTCGTCTATTGTAAAAAA
>BMAC01000244.1:1045947-1080109 GCA_014905375.1 Phtheirospermum japonicum
ATATAAATACTTTTAATATCCTTTTATTGGTGTCTTATGCAATTGTTTTATCGACTTGGATTCATCTCCCTTTGGCGATGCCTGCGTTGGACTCTTCGTCATCTCTTCATCCCCTCCGTCATTTAACTCGACTCTATTATCGATCAGTTTTCCACTGCGTAGGACATTAATCACTGAGGCTTTCTCCGTTTGACTCGGGAACTTGTCCTTTTCCTTGTTTTATCTCGCAATGTCAGTCGCCATCTGTCCTATTGTCCTATCAATCCTCTCCACACTCTTAGCAAGATCATGCACTATCTTGGAGAGACTGTCAATACTATTCATTCTTTTTGAGAGGTCGTCTATCTTTTCATTCACTTTTATGAGTCCCTCTCTGTTACTGAGCGTCTCAGTCACTTGATTTTGTTGCCACACCAACAATTGATCATTTGGCTTAACCGGATTGGACGATTGCCCCTTTGTAGGCGGTGGTGGTGGAGGAAGGTACCGTGGATCGGTCTGTGGCTTCATCGGCGCATAATGTGGGTTCTTAGGACCCCACTTGAAAAAGGGAGAATCACGCTATGCCTGAAATTGGTTTGTGGGTTTCTGCCCAGAATTGTTGTGTTGGAAATTTTGCACGGCGTTGACCTCTATGTTCGATTCATCATCAAAAGTCACCGAACACGCATTCGCTCCATGTCCAAATGCTCCACAAATTCCACATGTCTCTTGTGAAGGTTGCGTTTGTTGCTTCATCATCATGTTTGTCAACAACTCCACTTACTTTGTAAGTCTATCGATCTTGTCATCCTCCGCTCTCGCAACTGAAACCTCATTCACTCTAAGTTTTCGAGGCCTTGAACTTGTTTGCCTCGACTTGTCACTTATTAATTCAAAAAGATCTTGTGCTTCTTCCGCGGTTAAGCCCCCGAAACCTCCTGCTCGTGTTTCCACTTGCTGCTTGAAATTCGGCAATAATCCTTCATAAAGTAATTGTTGACCATTTCGTCATTGTTACCATGGTGCGGACATGCATTTAGGAGCTCCTTAAATCGATCCCATACCTCGTGAAACAATTCGCCATCCAATTGCTCGAAGTTGGAAATTTCCCTCCTCAACTTTGTCGTCGTTTGGGCTGAGTAAAATCTTCCCACAAATTTCTTGTAAACCATCTCCCAATTTGTTAAGGAATTAGGCTCATATTGATTAAACCATCATTTTGATTTATCTTTCAGGGTACTAGGGAAGTATCTCATTCTAAGCTGTCCTTCACTTAGTCCGCGATCTTGAATTCCAAAGAGTGCTATGTAAAATTCTCGAACGAACTCGAGTGGGTCTTCATTCGGCAAACCATAGAAAGAAGGTAGTCTATTCAAATCGTCGGGCCTCAAATTGTAGTTTCTAGCCGCTTGGCCTAAAACAATTGCTGAGCTATATGGTCCAATGGTTGGGCATGCGAGGTCACCTTGCTTTCGGACGTGTTGATTTCGAGGAGCACGTCTTCCTCCAAAGTTCGCACGTCTCCCTCCAAAATCGTCCCTATCCTCATAGTAATTATCTTCGTTAAACTCGTTCTCATCCTCATATTTATCGTCTAGTGCATCGTCGTCCTCACCATCATAGTACTGCCGTCCTCCTCGTCTATTTTGGAAACGGTTCGGTGCTCGCTCCTGATTTAAATTCTCATTGAGTTGTTAGTTGTTTTGGGGCTGGGGCCCGCCATTACCAACTCGGTTGCGTACGAACTCCTCGTTTGCACGAGCGTTGTATGCTCGAGCTTCCGCTCGATTCCTAAAGTGCTGTGGACGGTTGACTTGATTTCCTTGAATCACTGCTTGACGATTATCCTGGCCTTGGGGCTCCCCGTTGTTTGGATTATTGAGGAACTAGTTTCCTTCTTGATTCTCTTCGTTATTGATCCTTTGGTTGTTTTTGTCGTTATGCGCTTGATTAGGATCAAGAAGCGGTGGATCTTCTTGACGATCATCGTCTTGTGGGTCTCCAAAGTTTAGATCATCGGTGGGCGGCATCTCATATGGTTGGTATCGTAGAGGGGTATTATTATCATTTCCTCACCCTCGGCCACCATTCGTTCGTCCTCCTCCTCTTCCTCCTGGTCCTCGGCCTCCAATAGGGGTAGTGTTTAACATGTTGGCCGAATTTGTTTTAATTACGTCGGGGGAATGAAAGAGTCTTCTCGGTCTCCCAACTCGTTCGATGCTGTCTATATATATAGCAAGTTCGTTTCTAAGACTTCGACGTCCTAGCATCAACAACAAACAACATCAACTCATCGAGTGGAAAACAAAGAACCTTTATACAAATAAACGGACTAGCATAAAATAACACGAACAAACATTATCAAAACCTATTTCAGTCCCCGGCAACGACGCCAATTTTTGATTCGAGCTTTTGTGTGTGCCTACTATATAAATAATTGTCAGAAATTTAATAGCTCGCCCGCAAGAGAACGGGATCGCGTGTAGGCTTGGCAAGCTTAACTCGAGTCGTCTCTCAAGGACTGACGTTCGGGATTTTTAATGTTTGTTTAATCACAATRTTTAACACGAGAACTTGTATAAATTCGGTTTTTGGAATTATAAACTACTAATAAATTTAAAAGCATCAACTAATTATGATTAACTAATTAATTTATCCTAATTAATTAACTAAAGCTTCAAACTAAATTATCTAGAATTATTAATCTGGGGACTTTTAAAGCAATAAATTCTAAATTAATTAACTAGCACGCATCAAACTACTATGAACTAAATTTAACATATGAATTCTCAAGAACAAGATCAATCTCAAAATTCTCAAGCAATAACATAGCAATAACCAATTATCAACTAATTATCAAAACTAAAGCAATAATTAAATTAATCATGAACAAATCATCACCAAGCATGAACAAGAGAATAAACGCAGCGACTAATTAATATTAAAAACTAAAATCTCAGGTCCAAACTTCAGCGATTCAACGTTCAAATCAATCGAAATAACTAAACGGTTCAAGAACTCAAACGAAAACAATTAAAATCTAAAAACTAAGAATTAAACTAAGAATTAACTAAAGTTTAGAGAACTTATTAAGTAGCTAAAGGTGCTGAAGTTGCTCTGAAAATCCGGGTTTATAGATGGTTGATCTTGGTCGAGAAATCGGAGCTTGAACGAACGTCTTCGTCTTGGTGCTTCGGGCCTTGAATCTTCGACTTAGATCTTTAAAATATGTTGTAGGGTGTTGAAAATAGGTTTCTCAACCCTAGGTAGGTGTTTTGGGTCGTGGGTTATGTGTTTAAACCGAAATATGAAGGGTTTATATAGTTATTTCATGACTTGGCGCACAAGAAACCCTAAAATTCACGTTTTGGGCCGTCGCGTCGATCGACGTCGGTTCTGGCGTCGACTGACGCGAAACTGGTCGACGCTACAGAGGTCGTGGCAGGCCGCGTCGATCGACGCTACAGAGACTGTGGCAGGCGCGTCGATCGACGTCGTTTCTCGCGTCAACCGACGCGAACTGGTCGACGCTACAGACACCGTGGCAGCTGCGTCGATCAACATCAGTTCTGGCGTCGACCGACGCGAAGTCGACGCTACAGGGGGTTGTGGTCGTCCATGGCTTTCTAGAACGGTTACAGGTAGAAATCCGTTATAGAAAGTATGACAGCTTTAAATTCTTCAAATCGCGGCCCGTTTTCGCTGAAACTCCACTCGTACGCCCCATCCTCGACTATCTTCAGGCCAAAACAACCTTCAAAATACCTGTAATAAACATTAAATTAATTAATTGTAATTAGAATATGATAAGATAAGTTGGAGATAAGAAAATACGAAAATATGCTCAATCTATCCAACTTATACCAAAAACAATTAGAAAAATAAACTAAAATACTAATAAGAATCAAGACAAATTCGTGCTAATCAACTACCCCACGCTTTATTTGTTTGCTCGTCCTCGAACAAACGATAGATTCAAAGTATACAAGAAAGAAAATCAGCTCAAGCAATGAGTCGTGCTATGCTACGTACATAATTTTGAAAATATAGATACAAGTAACGCAACGTCAAACACTCCATCTTTATTACATTTGTCGCTCCAAAAACAAAATCATGCATCCTCTCAAAAGGGCAATAAATAAGGGTGTTCACTCAAAAGGCACTCAAGCATTGCTGCATAGGACGTGTATACACTCAAATCATACAAATACATGCACAATAAATAAGAACGGAAAAATCAATCTCTTTTCAATCGCAAATTAAGTGTGTTGTCGAACTAAGAATCGGAAAAGGTCTT
This sequence comes from Phtheirospermum japonicum, assembly GCA_014905375.1. NCBI lineage: Eukaryota > Viridiplantae > Streptophyta > Magnoliopsida > Lamiales > Orobanchaceae > Phtheirospermum > Phtheirospermum japonicum. The sequence continues at coordinate 1,050,227 of BMAC01000244.1, forward strand.
CGCGGGTTGTAATGTAAGGCTCTTTGGACGGGTATGGAATATATAAGTCGTGTGGCTAAATAACCCCCCAACTAATCTAATCAAGAAGCAAGATGCTTTACCTCGTACAAAAGAAAAACCTCACTTAACACTCATATCGTAGCCTTTAACATAGGCTATTCCTCAACTCGTAAACCGTAAAACCGACTTGAAGCTCAAACCACTTATTACAACTCAACTCCTTGCCTTTTAAGCATTAGGCTTCATAACAAAATAAACAATAAAACATAAGCCTTCATTAGCGCGTAGGCAATGACTATCATAATTCACCATCCTTCTTATTTTCTTTTTCTTTTTCTCTTTTTTTTTATAATCCCCTCTAATTCTTTTTATGGGGTCGTTCCTTTTTTCTTTTTATTGAAGGATGGTGATCCTTTATTACAAAAATTCATAAATCCCTTGTAAAAACTCCAAAACACTAATAACCAATAAAAATTACCAACTCCTACCCCACGCTTTTAATGGGTTGTAGGGGTCGACTCAAAAAACACTCATGGCTATAGGCATGGATTATTTGGCTATGATTGGCTCATTCGGAATTTATAGTGGCTAAAAATTTATGGATATGGCCGGAATAGGGTTGTATATGTGCCTTAACGTCATTTTCAAAATCAACTACACACAGCGATTTCAAAGAGATCTCAAATCAAAACTCATTCAAGCACATGCAATGATGATAATCACTCAGGCTACTTACAGGCTTTTTGCATGAAAAAGTTTTGAATTGACGCTGCTTTAAGGTTTCGCGAAATCAATTGCGTTCAAGTACCATTTTACAAATATATAATAATAATTTTGAAAATTTTATGCACTTATGCACGCTCAAAAGACAAAAACCTCAAATCATACTTAGCTAACTTTGACAGGCAAGCCATACAAACACAATACAGCGCAGAAATAGTGATCAATCACGTAAAATTTAGCACTACAAACCCACGAAAAATTTTAAATTTGCACAAATTTCAACTATAATTCACACTCAACCATCCCCCCCTTTAAAAATGTGGCAAACTCCTGATTGCCATAAATATAAAGAAAATAAAAGCAAGGGAGATAAGAAAACATCCCTGAAAACTCGATAGTTGAGTCTTTCCAAAATATTTGTGCAATAATCCTCCGTCTTGAACTCGTGATTGGAATTGTTTTGAATTAAAAGCGATTGTAGTCAATTGTGTTGCGTGCAAGTGCCCGGTGGCACATCGTGTGGAATTGATTCGGCCTGATTGCGGCTAAATTGGGTCGGATTGCGACCTCGATCGGCGGAGATAAAATCATAAAATCGGATTTCCTGCACATTAACACACACATAAACGCACCACGACAATTGACACAATAAAAACAAAAATAAACTAAAAAAAATCGAAATAAAATTTCTAGAACGGTTACAGGTAAAAATCCGTTATAGAAAGTCTGACAGTTCTAAATTATTCAAATCATGCCCCGTTTTCACCGAAACTCCAATCGTTGGCCCAACCTTGACTACGTCGAAACCTAAATACCTCAAAACACTTAAAATAAACATAAAATCAAATAAATATAATAAAATAAGTTGGAGATAAGAAAATACGAAAATAAGCTCATTTTATCCAACTTATACCTAAAACAATAATAAAAACTAAATAGAATACTAACTTAAATAAAGACAAATACACGTAAATCAATTACTACCTTAACAACTCCGGGTCTCCAACCAATTGCACCCTTAAGAACTTTAATCGCTCCAATCGACCCCCCCACTTCTTCTCGCTACGGATTGGAAACGATGATGATCGGCTTGCTCTCCTCTTTCTCCAAATAGACATGTTTGAGGGGATATGGAGGAAATTTAAGCTCAGTCTTGTGCCTCCTCTCGAGCTCGTTAGAGGCTAACTCAAACAAATCACCGATCCCCTCTAGGAACTCTTCAAGCTTTCCAATCTTATCATCAAAAATCTCCACCTCCCCCGCCAAAAATAATCTCCTTCACTCAAGTCGTTAGCACATTGAAACACAATGGGATCGTCGGTACGAGCAAGGGGTTCATCATCCTTACAACAATCCTCAAAATAGACTTCCAGGATAATATCCTCCTCAATGATCCTATACTCCATATAAACCCGTTCGACCATGGCCTTGATGAAGTCCATATATACCCATTCTTCGTAGGATTCTTTTGAAGTAAAAGGTAAAGGGTCAAGAGGAGTAAAAGTATTCGGAAATGAAATCATGTCCTATTCCGATGGCGAGATGCCCGTACTTTCAACCACCCCACACTTATCAAAGATCGCGACTGGAAGAGTATGTGAAGGTGGACTTGAGAATTATCGTGTAATGGCCAATAGATCCGGATCGGGAGGTGGGGTAGGAGCAATCACCAGGATCATCGGATGGCACAGGCCCACATGAGGAGCTATAATTGGATAATGAGTCGGCGGTGGAGCAAAAGATAGCATAGCACAATCGGGTCCCGCTTAATATCCATGACCCCCATAAACGTCCTCCGAATGAGGCATCAGCATATTAAACAAGGAAATTGAAAGGAGAGACTTGGTATCATGAACACAGGCTCCACACCATCCACAAGGAGGATTCGAGCTCAGCTTAGACAACTTAGCAATCTGAGCCTCCAAAGACTCTAGGGCCTTTTCAAAATTAAGATCCCTAGGGGAAGAAGTTTTACTCACGTCATTAGCACGAGAATACGTAGGTTGAGAATATTCTGGCTCTGGAGTATAAACCCACACAAAAGGTTTGCTAACATCCCCCATAGTGCGGATGGGGGGGCCACTTGCGAAAATGGAGCCAAACATCCAATATGGATCGTGCTTTGGGGCACTATTGATGGCACTAATCGGAGCATGACTTAAATTGTAAGTCTTCCCCAAAAATGTTTTGTTCACGTCACCCATGGTGCGGATGGGGGAAACACTTGCGACAATGGAGCTCAGACCTCCAAATAATGCATAAGCATCGAGATCCTTAAAGGATGAAGTCACGCGCGCCCAAAAATTGGAATTTGAAGTAGGAGGACCTCCACATGGGCCGGGAGTCCCAAAGCTACCATTATGCATGTTCAGACCATGCTCGGGAATGCCATTACCACCATACGGGGTGGAATTCGAAAATTGACCACCAACGTACTCATTCGGACTAAAGAAACCATTATACATGTCCATGCATTGCTTGGGATCAATATAACCACCATATAGCCGGAATGTCGGATTATGCATATTCGGGAAGTGATTCGGAGCACCATATCCTCTATACAGACCATTCGTACCTGAGGAGCCGTTAAACCCGACATGGTTTGCACCATGCCCATCCATTCTGTGTTCGCTATAGCCGAATCCACCATTGGCAATGTGGTTTGCACCATGCCTTCCCACGTTGCCAAATCCATTATACATCATCCCATTCCCAACATGGTTTGCACCATGCCCTCCCATGTTGGGAATGTACCCTCTAGATTAACACGTATTTATGCTCATTTTTAGTATTATTTTAGTTACTTTTTCTTATTGTTTTTGGTATAAGTTGGATAGTTTAAGCTTAAATTCGTATATTTGTGTTTCTAGCTTATTTTACCATGTTTTAACCTTAATTGATGTAAAAAGGTGAATTATATCTGTTTTTCGTCATACAGCTAAGTAATCGGAAAGGCTCAGCACGTAAGAGATGAAGATTGATGATTAAGAGACAAGAATCGAGCGTTCCGGTGAAGAAGTAGCAAGTTTTTGGAGACTAACGGTTAGCTTAATGGTAACCTTACCATTAGAGAGCACCATTATACTTAACGGTAGCCACACCGTTAACCGCACCATTAACGACACGATAAAAGGTGGACTGCTAGTATAATGATAGCTTTAACGGTATCTCCTTACCGTCAAGTGCTACCATTAACGGGCCCAGTAACCGACCTATGTGACTTGTAGCCAAAGAAACGCGAAATCTTTAAATACCCATCATTAATCCGAGTTCCAGGTGTACTTTTCAACCCTAAAAAATTACCAAAAATGTAATCCCAGGGTTTAGAGATGGATTTTGTTGATGGTCGATATCGTCTATCAGATGAGTGTCGAACTAAGCCAATCATATCCACTAAGTATTAGGAATGGACCTGCCGAACTTGGACGCAAGCGCACATACCTACCGAACTGGGGCGCCCGCGCGCATACCTACTGAACTAGGATGCCCGCGTGCATGCCTGCCAAGCTAGGACTTCCGCGTGCATGCCTGCCGAGTTGGGACATCCGCGCACATGCCTGCCGAGCTGGGACATCCGCGCACATGCCTGCTGAGCAAACCAGCGCAGCTTGCCGAATGCCCGGGCTGAGAAGTGTCGAACAGGATCATACCAAGCCGCCGAGCTCTTTCACATGCCGAGCAGGATTTCATCGTGGGCACCGACCTCTTCGCGCTTCCCGCCGAAAGGTTCCACCTGAGGGTGTCGAGCAGAGTGGTACCAAGCTTCCGAGCTTGGCTCCTTACCGATCAGGATTCCCCTAGGAATGCCAGCCACTCTGCACGGACCTGCTGAATACTCCTGCCCAAGGGCACCGAGCAGAGATGTGCCGAGCGCATTGAGCTCGGCCCCCGCTGAGCAGAATCTCTCCAGGGCGCGCCAAACGCCGCATCAAAAATACCTTTGCCGAGGTACCGAGCTTAGGAGTGCCAAGCTGATGGAGCTCGGCAACCTGCCGAGCAGGATCTTTCCCGGTAACGCCAGGCAGTCCGAGTTACGCCTCAAATGTTCTTGCCTGAAGGTGCCGACTAGAGAGATGTCAAGAATGGCGAGCTCCTCCGAGGGGTGCACTGCCCTAATTAGTCCTTCAACCAGTCGACGATCCAAGTAAGCCGAGCAGAAATATTAAACTAACGACTCTGAGTCCATCCGAAGTGAAAAATGTCTGAGGTCGGCATTAAGTCGGCGGGGAATATCTGAGGATGGTGTTGAGGCAGTGGATGCGTGAGCAGAAATTTTGGAAGGACAATAGGAGGGTGACAAGTGTCCAATTAGGGTTTCAATGGAAAACTATAAATAGCTTCTCCAAGAGAGAGAGAAGGATCCCCAATTTTTAGAGAGAGAAACATAGAGAGCTTTAGAGAGAGAAAGCTTGTATTTCAAGGTCAAGCACCTGTAAAAAAGGGTCCGGCTAAGGCTGATCCGAACTGACTTTGAGGAATAAAAGTTAAGCACTTTTTCCCACTCGTTTCTGCTATCTGATTGTTGTTCTTCTTACTATTTTTGGTTTTGTATTGGTTATGTTACTCTTAACATAAACAAATTGGCGCTAGAAGAAGGTCTCTTGTGATCTGCAGTCCCACTTGCTCACTCAGCACTTCAAATTTCATTTTCTATCTTCTACCCAATTTTCTTTTTTTCGTGAGGAGCTGAACCTCAGCTCTTCGTTGCGTTTGAGTTTGGTGGAGAAAAAAGGAGGAATTTCTGTTCATTCTACTAGTCATCATGGATCCTTCTGAAAGTTCAAGAAGAAATCCCGGTAAGGAGCGCTAGGAGAGGACGGTGCAATCAGGTCCAAATGAGCTCGACCCGGAACAAGTAAGGTCGTTCATGCAGCACCCTGCTTTTGCTAAGGAATTTGAGGAGATGATGAAGAAGGCAGCTAGATCAATCTTGACGCCAGAAGCTCTGGTCAGCAACCCCAAGAACGCCGACCTTCGGGAAGGATAGGCGGAGTTAGACCCAGCCCGAGAGGAAACAAAGAAAAATGGCAAAGAAGGCTAGAGGAAGAAACCGAGCTGAATGCTAAGAGCAGGCCTGAGAGACCCCCCATTGCACGTCGTCTCACATTCTCCTCTCCCTAGAACGTCTTTACTCGTCTCGGAAAGCCAGCTAGCAAGGCACAAGAAGACCATCCTGAAAAATCAGCTAACAGTAAGAGTGTGGCCATGGGCATCCCGCGTAAGCCAAACGAGGAGTTGGCCGAGCTGAAATATCTAAGGCAGAGAATTGCCGAGTTGGAAGCCAAGCAGATCACCCCCCCACTTCGTCCCACATATCCAATCTCACGACCAGTTCTGACCAGCTCGGCATGTGATGATGAGTCCCCCTGGCTATCCAAATCCTCTCTGAACCACTAGAGGGAAAGCTGAAAATCCCACCGATCGTTCTGTACAAGGGGAGCAGCGATCCTGACTCACATTTGAGTCACTACCAGAATTACATGGACATGCTCGGCGCATGCGATATGTACAGGTGTCGGATGTTCTCCTTGACGCTAGACGAAGCCCCGCTAAGATGGTACCGATCAATACCTCGTCATTCTATCTGCTCGTGGCCGTAATTGAGATCTTCCTTCAGAGGACACTTCATGGTTTCTAAAGCCACTGTTGCACCCAAAAGAGCCATAGCTACTATAGTACAACAACCAAATGAGTCACTTAAAATCTACATAGAAAGGTTCAAAAAGTAAGTTTCAGAGTCTCAGCCCTGCGGTGACGAAGCTCTACTCATTTTAGCTCAGAACGGTTTATCTGACAACTCATTCTTCAAATGGATCAATAACCAGCAAGACCCAAAGACTTTCCACGAATTCCTCGCACTAGCTGCATCACAGATAGCTGCCGAGCAGAACATGTCTGCTCCAGTAATTTCCTTCCCACAGCATCACAAATCAGCTCGTCAAGTCGAAAAAAATCAAAGCTCTCAAGCAATCACATCCAAAAAACTCCTGCAAGACAAACACGCTGATCACTTTGCCGAGTACAATGAGTTCTACTCAATGGCCACCGCCATAATTTTTGAGCGAATCAAGGACCTGGACATTCTCCCTCCAGCTCGGCCGATCAAGAAAGACCCTTCTCTGCTGGACACGAAAATGTTTTGCAGGTACCATGGATCGATTGGGCACAACACCGAAGAGTGCCACGATTTGGTCCGTGCTCTGATCAAAGTCTGTGATGACCGAAACCTACTGCCATTCTCAAAAAACCACCAAGCCAGACAGGAACGAAGAGGTAACAATCAGCCACCCCCACCGCCATCTGCTGGAACTGGAGCACCAAGGGAGATTCTAACCTTTATCAATACGAGCCGAGCCGAAGAATAAATTTCGAGCAGAAAGAGGAAAGCCCTGATTAGGGAGGCTAGGAACTCGATTCAGAAAACGAAAGTCATGAGATCTGACGTCTTTCAGTTTTTCGACCAGACAGAAGAGGAGGACAAACTTGTGTCATCCTTTACTTTTCATGAGTCCGATGTAGCGCTGCTTGACAACCCACACTCGGACGCACTAGTAATTACAGTTCCGATCTTGGAAATTCAAATACATCGAGTTTTCATAGATCCCGGTGCATACGCAAGCATAATCTACCTGCCAGCCTTTCAAAGGATGTGAGTGCCAAAAGAATACATCGAGCCGTGTGAGGATAGGATCAGAGGGATCAGCGGCGGCTATGTGCAGACCCTTTTCCAAGTAAGATTATCTGTGGAATTCGGTACTGGAGAAGAAAAGAGGACCATACTCACAACCTTCAAGGTAATAGACATCCCGAGCGATTACAACGCTCTCATCGGCAGACTCGCTCTTTACGACCTCAAAGGCGCAATGTCATTCTACCACTACTCGATCAAATTCCCAGGCATCTTAGGTGAATGTGAGCACCGAGGAGACCAAGTATCGACGCGGGAATGTAGTTGGTCGATCAGGCCAAAACAGATAAACATGGTCGAGCAGATGAGCGAAGAACAGATTGAGGAAGCAAGCGAAGGGATGGGAGAACAAATTGAGGAAGCAAGTGAATATATGGGAAGCAAGGACGTGCTAAGCTTAGAAAAGACCGCCGAGCTCACAGAAGAAGGAGCATAAAAAAGGTCGAGCTCCATTCAGGACACCAGCAAAGATGCCGAGCTCAGCCAAATTGAACAAGACAGGGAACAAATGGAGAAAGAGCTCTCTGGGCAACAGTGCCGAACAGAGAATGCCGAGCTCAATAAGCCCAGACAGAAGAAAGATCAGGAAAATCGAACCGATGAATCCGAGCTCAAGTCAGCCGAGCAGGAAGATGCCGACCTGGGTAGGGACCGAGGTCGGCGGCCAGGCAAAGAGCCAATGTGGGAGTCAGAAAACACTATCTTCCGAACTGGAGAATCCGAGCCAAAAATTGGGGAGGATGAGCTGGACCCTCTAAAAACTGAGCTTGAAAAGAAAGGCTGTCCATGCGGAGCCGGTTGAGGAGTTAGATTGGATATCAGTTGACGAGCACGACCCGAACAAACAACTCTAGGTCGGCCATGATCTCAAGGAGCCCATCAGGTCTGAGTTGATAAGCTTTCTGAAAGAAAATCAAGACGTCTTCGCTTGGACACACGCTGATATTTAGGGCATCGACCCAGAGCAAGCTTGCCACAGACTTAACATAGACAAAAATGTCAGGTCTGTGATATAGAAGAGGAGGAAGCTCAACCCGGACCGATACGAGGCACTGGAGTTAGAGGTCGTAAAGCTCCTTGACAATAAATTCACCCGCGAGGTCAGGTACCCGGTTTGGGTAGCTAACCCTGTTCTCGTCAAAAAGCAAACAGGCCAGTGGCGGCTATGTATTGATTTTTCATATCTCAACAAGGCTTGCCCCAAAGATAGCTATCCGCTCCCTCACATTGACTACATGGTGGACGCAATAGCTGGACACGAGTTGATGAGCTTCATGGATTCCTACTCGGGGTACAATCAGATCCTGATGCACCTAGACGACCAGGAGCACACATCATTCTACTAGGCAAGAGGTCTCTACTGTTACACTATGATGCCGTTTGGCCTGAAGAATGCTGGGGCTACCTATCAGCGCCTAGTTAATAAAATGCTTGCTAGTATGATAGGAAAGACTATGGAAGTCTATGTAGACGACATGCTCGTCAAATCCTTGTACTCAACTGACCACATCGATGATCTGAATAAAATGTTTTCAGTTTTCCGTGTTCACCGAATGATGTTAAACCCAAAAAAATGCTCCTTTGGAGTTAGCTCAGGAAAATTTTTAGGCTATATGGTAAGTCAAAGAGGCATTGAAGCCAACCCAAATAAAATCCGAGCTATAACTGAACTACAACCTCCTAGAAGCATAAAGCAAGTACAGAGCTTAACCGACAAAATGGACGCTCTGAATCGTCTCATATCTAGATCCACGGACAAGTGCAAACCTTTCTTCGAAGCAATCAAGAAAAACAAGACTTTCAAATGGATTGAGGAATGCCAAGAAGCCTTTTAAGAGCTAAAGAAATGCATGAAAAGTGTGCCGACCTTAAAAAAATAAGTAAAGGAAGAGCCATTATACCTCTACCTAGCCGTCTCAACGGTGGTAGCCAGCTCGGCACTTGTCCGAACTGACGAGCATGGACAACACCCGGTGTATTACAAGAGCCATGCCTTGCATGAGGCCAGGCTGAGATATTAAGCCATGGAAAAGCTAGCCTTCGCCCTTGTCACCTCTTCAAGAAAGTTACGCCCATATTTCTTGGAACACAGGATAGTTGTATTGACAAGCTTTCCTTTGAAATAGATCATGCACCGCCCAGACACTTCAGGAAGGATGATCAAATGGGCCGTCGATCTCGGACAATTCGACATAACATATGAACCAAGGAGAGCCATTAAGGGACAGGCCCTGGCCGACTTCATACCTGAGTTCACTCCGGCAGTTGAACCAGTTCCTGCAGAGGCTGAACAGTGATACATGTACGTCGATGGGTCATCAACAACTGGCCGAGCTGGAGCAGGGATCGTACTGGTAAGCCCTGAAAGGAAGCCCTTATGCTCAGTCGTACTTTTCCAGTTCCCTCTGACTAATAATGAAGCTGAGTACAAAGCCCTCCTTGCCGGTCTGGAAGCAGCCGCCTCAATGGGGATCAGGAACCTAAAAATACAGAGTGACTCTCATCTAGTGGTGAATCAGATCAACGGAGAATATGAGACTAAGGAGCCCATAATGGCATTATATCTTGAACTCGCAAAAGCACGCCTAGCCGAATTTGAAGCTGAGGTCGTCCATGTACAACGAAATGAGAATGTCCCAGCAGACTCCTTGGCTAAGTTAGCATCAAGCCTTGGCGTGGAGGAACTTGATACAGTGACGGTTAGCCACCATTCAACAACGGCACTCGACGCTGCCGCCGCTTACTCGGCTTGTCAAGCCGACAAGAACAAAGAAGCTCAGAACCGAAGGGAAAGCTCGATGAAACCATTCCTACCTTACCTAAACGAAGGGGTTCTCCTAGAAGACCGATCTAAAGCACGATCAATACAAACAAAGTCAGCTCGGTTAACCATTGTGGATGGGTTGTTGTACAAAAGAGGATATTCCATCCCCTTACTCCGCTGCTTGAATGAACAAGATGCTGAATACGCGCTTAGAGAAGTACACGAGGGCATCTTTGGAAACACGCTGGAGGACAATCACTAGCTCACAAGCTCATCCGACAAGGATGTTACTGGCCGACCTTGAAAAAGGACGCGATCGAGAAGGTCAAAAAGTGTGAAAAATGCCAAGTGTTCGCACCTCAGATCAACTCTCCCGCAGAAACCCTCAACTCCATATACTCGCCTTGCCCGTTCGCAAAATGGGGAATTGACCTGATCGGTCCACTACCGAAGGGCAAAGGAGGGGTGAAGTATGCAGTGGTCGCGATGGATTACTTCACCAAGTGGGCAGAAGCCGAACCGCTGGCATCCATAACCGACCAGAAGATCATCAATTTTGTCTGGAAATCGATCATATGTAGATTTGGAGTGCCACTCTCAATAGTATCTGACAATGGAAAGCAGTTCGACAGCAAGAGGTTCAAGGCATTTTGTGGGGAGCTGAATATCAGAAACAATTTCTCCATGCCATACCACCCTCAATCGAATGGACAAGTCGAGGCGGTCAACAAGATCCTCAAATACACACTGAAAAAGAAGTTGGAAGATCTGAAAGGAAGCTGGCCAGAGGAGCTACCTGGTGTCTTATGGTCGTACAAAACAACACAACGCTCATCTACAGATGAAACCCCGTTCTCACTAGCCTTTGGGTTAGAAGCGGTTATACCAGTTGAGATCGGCACACCTTCCTACCGGGTAGCACATTTCGAGGAAGAAAAAAACAACAAGGCCTGCCGAACTGCACTCGACCTCCTTGAAGAAAGAAGAATTGATGCCGAACTGAAGAACGCCATCTACAAGCAAAGAACTGAACGTTACTACAACTCAAAAGTGAAGGCCAAAAACTTCAAAATTGGTGACCTAGTTCTCAAATGCGTTTTCGGGCCAAACCAAGGCTCCCTCAAACCAAAATGGGAGGGACCATTAAAGATATCATAAATCCTCCAACATGGGGCTTACCATCTAGAATACTTAGACGGAAAGTAATTTGCACACCCTTGGAATGCTGTATATCTCAAAAAATATTATCAATAAAATTTTAGTTCTTGTTATTTATCAAGAGCACAGATTGACAAAGCAAGGGGCTCCCAAGCCCAAAACCAAATGGGGTGATAGACCGACCTCATCAGGACGATCTCACTCATAAAAACCTCACTATAACACTGCTCATATAGAACAAAATGAAATCCGATCTCAAAAAGAGTCAAAACTCAAAATTGACTCGACTCATAAAAGAGAGCAGGATCTCAAAAATACGAGCTCAACGTGCCGAGCTAAAAAAGAGTCAAAACTAAAAATTGACTCGACACGCCAAAGAGAGCAGGATCTCCGAGCTCAACGTGTCGAGCTCAAAAAGAGTCAAAACTCAAAATTGATTCGACAGGCCAAAGAGAGCAGGATCTCAAAAATCCGAGCTCAACGTGTCGAGCTCAAAAAGAGTCAAAACTCAAAATTGACTCGACACGTAAAAAGGGTAAGATCTCAAAAATCCGAGCTCAACATGCCGAGCTATAAAAGAGTCAAAACTCAAAATTGACTCGACACGCCAAAGAGAGCAGGATCTCGAAAATCCGAGCTCAGCGTGTTGAGCTCAAAAAGAGTCAAAACTCAAAATTGACTCGACACGTAACAAGAGCAAGATCTCAAAAATCCGAGCTCAACATGCCGAGCTCAAAAAAGAGTCAAAACTCAAAATTGATTCGACAGGCCAAAGAGAGCAGGATCTCAAAAATCCGAGCTCAACGTGTTGAGCTCAAAAAGAGTCAAAACTCAAAATTGACTCGACACGTAAAAAGAGCAGGATCTCAAAAATCCGAGCTCAACATGCCGAGCTCAAAAAGAGTCAAAACTCAAAATTGACTCGAAACACCAAAGAAGAGCAGGATCATAAAAATCCGAGCTCAACATGTTGAGCTCAAAAAGAGTTAAAACTCAAAATGACTCGACACGTAAGAAAAGCAAGATCTCAAAAATCCGAGCTCAAAAAGAGTCAAAACTCAAAAACTGACTCGACATTCAAAAGAGAACAAGTTTCCCAAAAATGCCGAGCTCAATTTTGCCGAGCCAATTCAAATTGGCCAGAACAAGCCAATACAAATTCGAATCAGAGAGTGTTCAAAACATTGAGTTCGGCTGCCCAAAAGTGACAAGCCATAAGAATGCAGAAAATATCAAATCAGGAGTACAAATTAGTCCTCGCCATCCTCCTCATCATCACCATCTCCCTTCTCCTCGCCATCAGCGTCCATGTCATCCTCACCACCCCCCATGCCATACTCCACCATTTTCTCAGCAATGTGCTTCTCAAACTAAGGAATAAAAGCCCCATCTTTCAGCATTCGGAGGGCCTCCTGCATGGTGGAAAGATATGAGGCACTCATCATCGGTCCAAGAGTCTCAGTCTTGTACTCTTCGACGCCGGCAGCTCTCCCCTCCTCAACACCTATAGCTTTCCCTCGAGCATATGCCTTCTCCATCCTCGGGAGCGATCACTAACCAAGTCGGCATGGCACTGAACTAGCTCAGCGTGTTGGACCTTCAAGCTGTCCAGGTCAGACAAAGTCCGCTGAGTCGCGCTCAACGCGGCATCGACGGACTGCTCCGCTTTCTTAGCCCGGGACATCCAAGAGTCGCGATCAGTGATGAGGTTAGTGCACTGGCTATGAGTTTCCTGAAGATCAGCAAAATCCCGCTGGAGCCGAGCATGATCCCTTCGGAGTTCCGAAAAGCTCCGATGCGCCAACTTCATTGAACCAAAGGCCCGGCAAAGGTTCATCTCCACAAATCCGACCTGGCTATCCCCATCAAAGTTGGACAACCAATCACCCAAGCCCGGACTCCAGCTATGAGCCATGCTTTCTGAGAACTCAGAAAAAGGGAATCCAGCAAACGATCCCCCGGCAGTGTTTGGAGCATAACACCCCGAGTAGTCGTACACGTGAGGAACTGACAGAGGGCGATGACCTGCATACACCACTTCTTCATGATTAACAGCAATGGGCTCCTGGTGAGAGTTCCCCTCACCGACCTGAGGAGCTAGAAAAGACTCGGGAGGAGCATATGGAGTCGACGAGCTGTCCTTCTTCTTCCTCTTGCCACCACCAGCCGCCGGCTTCTTCGTCGGCTTCTTAGTGTTCAACTCCAGAAACTTCGCAGCTCGATCAAGTGCAGAAAGAGGCATGGTTCTGTCAAAGTAAGGATAGTACACTGCAAGCATAAAACACAGAGCTCATGAAAGCACGAATAAAAACTATAATCTAAACACATAGCAAAACCGAGTAGAAAACGGAAACCTCGCCGAGTAGAGTACTACCGATCTGCCGAGCTCGGCTCGATGATTCAAACCAACGTGGGCACGGATGCCGAGGCGACGAGCGGCCGCTTCCGATCTGAAAATTATTGACCTACCAAGCAGAGTACTACCGAGCTGCCGAGCTCGGCTCGACGACCCAAACAAACATGGGCGCCGATGCCGAAGTGACGAGCGGCCCTTGCTGAGCTCAAAAATTACCGATCTGCCGAGATCGGCTCGGCAACATCGGTCGACACAGATGCTAACACTGAAACGATGAACTACTCGACCTAACGTGAATTACCAAACAGAAAATGTAATACATCAAGTGCAAAATACCGAATAAATCATCCAACTTATCGGGGATAGTGGTTCCGAGATGAGAGCGAAGGGGAGAATTTCTGAGTCCGGCCCTTCGAAGCTTGGCTTTCGTGAGCGGTATCTTGTAATGCCTCTGCTCCGGGTCAGAATCCAAAATAGTGAATAGATGAGCAAGAAATTCTGGGCTAGGGTCCTCCGGCTTCCGGTTCGCTGAGAAGAGGAACAAACAATTGAGGATTAGATCGAAATAAGGGAAAAAATGCTAATGTTGCACTAATCGAATTTCGTAAAAGAATTGGGGGGAGAGTAGAGTGAGCCGTTGGGGTTCCTTGTTTGCCAGTCTCCCCCGACATAGAACCAATGAGACTCCCAAACGTGAAGGGAGTCTGGGAGCCCGTTCACAAGGTTCTTGAAGGTGCCAGGCCGGACCGAGCTGTAGTAAAAGCCAGAGTTGGCACCGCCTGCGGCTTTGAAAAGGTAGAGCCATCGGATCTCCTCGAGAGAGGGAGCTGGCCAACCGTTGAGATTGAAAAGCACAAACAAGCCCAAGGTTCGAGCTATGACCAAGGAATGGAGCTGAAAAAATGGTAGTCATAGATCATTCAGGATATCCGTGAGAAGCTGAGGTAACGGAAATGAAACGCCGAAACGCAAGCTGTCCAAAAACATAGTGGTGCACGAGACCAGTGGACAGTGGATCTGCTCGGCGTCATAAGGCAGAAATAGGTTAACCGACCTGGGCACTCCACATTTTCTTCGATACACAACTAAATTGTTATCAACTAGCCCACTCTGCTCCACGACTATTTTGATCATCCAGTCGTCCCACTCACGAGGGGGAGTTCTCTTCCAATGACCAACTGGGGTACGCTCACCTGGATGGTCCGACTAAGAGGCGAAGGTCTCGGTAGTCACCGACCTCACTGCGGCCTTGGGCTTCCGAGATTTTTTGGCCTCTGGCGGTCGCCGAGTATCGTCTTCGTGCAGACCAGAGAGGTCGTCCAGGGGCTCCAGATCAGCTAGGCTGACCCCGAAATCCTCGCTGGCGGCACCGGTTCGATCTGGACTCAAACTCGAAACCCGAGCTGATACGCCGGCCATGCCACTATCGGGATAGTAGTCCACGCCGTATTCTGATTCTGGAAAAGGCCCACTCCTGGGCCCAAAATGGCAGCCCTGCCTAAATAGACCACCAGGCCCGAAGTATTGGAGGTGACCGAACTGGGAATAACCCTCAAGCTGGAAATCTTTGCTTGGAAATTGTTCGAAGGTGAAAGGTCTCCCCCGACCGAAAATCTCCCCGGCACCAAAACTCCCATATTAGTCAAACCCAGACCCGGGATACGGGTCCGATGGAGAACCAGGCTGATCGTCGCCCCAACTGTCCCCCGCATGCTCCCGAGAACTATCCGGGGAATAGCAAGGGCTACTAGACATGGAAAGGTTTCGAAAAGAGAGAAGAGAGAAAGAAGATTACCTTTAACTAACAAAAACCCGAGAAGAACTGGACAAGAGAAGAGTGAAGTGGATCGAACGGGGTGTCAAAAATCTTGAGCGGAAGTAAGTTCTCTTCAAAGAATATATTTCGCAAGAAAAGGAGAAGGCTGGAGGAGATAGAGTTTGCAAGATGAAAATGAAAGAATAAACAAAGAAAGAAGGGAAGAGGCGGATATACTAAAGAGAGGAGAAGAATCACATGCCACTATGTGCCAAAAACACAAGAAAACAAAACCTGCAAAAAGTACAGAAAAAGCTTCGAGCACAAGAACCAAGATGGTCAAACTGCAGGTAGGGCTCGAATGAAGAGACATGACACTCACCTTTTGACCAGGTAGAATATTCGGCCGACCAGGGATGGGTGAGCCCGAACTCACTTACACACAATCGACTCCGTGCTTAGGGGCTTGTTGATGGTTGATATCGTCTATCAGATGAGTGTAAGCCGATCATATCCACTAAGTATTGGGAACGGACCTGCCGAACTGAGACGCTCGCGCACATATCTGCCAAACTAGGGCGCCCAAGCGCATACCTACTGAACTTGGATGCCCGCACGCATGCCTGCTGAGTTGGGACATCCGCGCGCATGCCTGCCGGTTTGGGACATCCGCGCACATGCCTGCCGAGCTAGGACATCCGCGCACATGCCTGCCGAGCAAACCAGCGCAGCCTACCAAATGCCCGTGCTGAGAAGTGCCAAAAAGGATCATACCAAGCCGCCGAGCTCGTTCAAATTCCGAGCAGGATTTCATCGTGGGCATCTACCTCTTCGTTCTTCCCACCGAAAGGTTCCGCCCAAGGGTGTCGAGCAGAGTGGTACCGAGCTTCTGAGCTCGGCTCCTTGCCGATCAGGATTCCCCTAGGAATGCCAGCCGCTCTGCACGAACCTGCTGAATACTCCTGCCCAGGGGCGCCGAGCAGAGATGTGCCGAGCGCATTGAGCTCGGCCCCCGCCGAGCAGAATCTCTCTAGGGCACGCCAAACGCCACATCACAAATAACTCTACCGAGGTACCGAGCTTAGGAGCGCCAAGTTGATGGAGCTCGGCAACCTGCCGAGCAAGATCTTGCCCGGGAATGCCAGGCGGTCCGAGTTATGCCTAAAATATTCTTGCCTGAAGGTGCCGACCAGAGAGGTATCAAGAAGGGCGAGCTCCTCCGAGGGGTGCACTGCCCTAATCAGTCCTTCAACCAGTCGAAAATCCTAGTAAACCGAGCAGAGATATTAAACTAACAACTCTGAGTCCATCAAGAGTGAAAAATGTCTGAGGTCGGCATTAAGTCAGCGGGGAATATTTGAGGACGGTATTGAGGTGGTGGACGCGTGAGCAGAAATTTTGGAAGGCCAATAGGAGTGTGACAGGTGTCCAATTAGGGTTTCAATGGAAAACTATAAATAGCCTCTCCAAGAGAGAGAGAAGGATCCCCAATTTTTAAAGAGAGAAACATAGAGAGCTTTAGAGAGAGAAAGCTTGTATTTCAAGGTCAAGCACCTGTAAAAAAGGGTCCGGCTAAGGCCGATTCGAACTGATTTTTAGGAATAAAAGTTATGCACTTTTTCCCACTCGTTTCTGCTATCTGATTGTTTTTCTTCTTACTATTTTTAGAATAAGTTTTCTACAACCTTTCATTGCTTTCTTAGACTAATAGTTTCTTTTTAAGCTTTTGAATATTTAGTTACCTTTCAAGTTTTGAAGTTTGGTTTAAGATCTTGAATTTTTTGAACGTTTTTAGTTATTTAATTCTCTGTTTAGATCAGATTTTCATGTTTAAGTTTGGATATTAGATGCTAGAATTGGTTGAGAATATTCATGCTATTAGTTCATGTTAGATTGCTTAAGTTTTTATGCTTTATGCTATCGTTTGATTCGTAGTAATTTATTTTATACATGATCGTACGTTCTTAGTTGATATATTGAGACGATTTATGATAATTTAGCTGCTGCGAATTGGTTCTAATATTGAGTTCTTGATTAGTTTGAATTTGAATATAGTTATTTCTTGGATAATAAATTAGTTAATTTAATTTAGGTTTTAAATCGGTTAAATAATTGCTTTTAAATTCTTAGTTGATAATTTAGGATAATTAAATTAGTTTTTAAGTTCAAGTGTTGCAATTTAAATTCGTAGTTAATAATAAAAAATTAAACAAAACCCCCCAAAAAATACTTTGGTTACTTGTTTTCGAATAATTATCTGAGATCCGATAATTTGTTGTCCTTGACAAACGACTCGAGTCAACTTTCCACCCTACAAGCGCCCTCGTACTCTTGTGAGAAAGCTTGCGTGTTTTTAATTTAAAATATCTTTAATTGGGGTGCACAAAAGTTTGGTTCAAAATTTTGGCGCCGTTGACGGGGACAACAATAAGGAGTCAAGAATTTTTGTTTATTTCCTTTTATTTTCTTCTTTTATTTGCTTTCGTGTGCTTATTTTGGATTTTGCCGCTTGGTAAATTTATGTCTTGTTGAGCTTATGCAAGGTAGGCGATCACTACAACTCGATCTTGCACCATTCTTCGACGACATCCACCACGCACCTGCAATGAGACTAAGACCCGAACCAGTTCCCGAAAGCGATTCTTCTTTAGACACAATTTTTGTGCGTGACGAGATTCCTAAGTCCATGGTGAGACGATCTAATCATGTATCCCATCATGGAGGCGGCCATAATGAGTTATTCGACGCTATTAACAGTGATTTACCCTTACCTCAAACACGAAGACATAGGAATTATGGAAGCGAACCACGACACTTTAGAGGACACAATCAATCACCAAACAATCAGGAAGGAATGAATGCACAACATGACGGGAACATGCGTGACGATTATTCTGACAGACCAATCCCTCGACGAGAGCTTGTAGATGAATGGTTCGATGAGGCTGCCTATCATCGAGAGAGAGCACCGAGACACGCTCAACAACCTAGACAGTGTGATTTGGCACGTCCGAAGGTTGTGCCTTTTAGGTCTACTATTGTTGTTAGACCAACGGCAATGGAAGTGGAGATTAAACCGCATCAACTGAATTTACTCCCGACTTTCCACGGAGGTGCCCATGAAGACCCTTTGGTGTTTTTGAACTATTATGTTGATGAAGTGGGAAGATTTGTGGTTAATGGCCTTAACCAGGAGGAGGTGAAAATGATTTGTTTCCCTTATAGCATGAAGGACAAAGCCAAGTCGTGGTTATTATCCCTAGAACCTGGATTGTTGACTGATTGGGAGATGATAAGCGAAAAGTTCTTAATCAATACTATTTCGCACAAACAACGGGACATCTTCAAAGGCAAATAGCTACGTTTGAACAGTTGGAGGGTGAGCTATTACATGAAACATTGGAGCTTTACAAGACGCTTTTTCAAGCTTGGCTCCACCATAACTACTCCCCCGAGATGACGAACTAATTTTTCTTTGATGGGTTGTTGTACCATGAAAAGAGAGAAGTTTAAATAGCTGAGGGAGGAGATTTCGGAGATTTGACGGCCATCGCGGGAAAACGAGTATTGGAGAAACAGAGCAAAAAATCTAGACAAACCAACTCTCGGCCTCGAAAATTGAAAGTTAATGAGGTATCCATACCCGATACTGATATAGATGACGTCAAATTAGTCAAGGCAAAGTGTGAGGAGATATTTGATGAGAAATTAGCAGCTTGGAAATCCGAGCGGGCAAGCAAGGCCTCTTCAAAGAAGACTGCTGAGACGTGTTACCAATGCAGATCCACCAAACATTTAGTAGACATGTGCCCAATCAACAGTGAACATCAAGAAGACGTCAACTCCATCCAAAACTTTTCTAATTCTGGGCAGCAACCCTCTAAGAGATTCAATGCGCAATGTGTTTCTCCCCTTTTTAAGTGGGGCCCTGGAAACCCAAATTATATGCCACCCGACCCGCAATACCCTCCACCACATGCGCAAGCGCCATTGCCACCACCTCAAAATAATTTCCATATTCAAGGGCAGGTGTCTTCTACAGTTAAATCAACTGATCAACTATTGGTTTGGCAGCAGAATCAAGTGGCCGAAACTATTAAAAATCGGGCTGGACTCGTGCAAGTTCAAAATGATATCGCTGAAATGAAAAAGGCTATTCTTGATAATACAACTGGGCAAAGGAAACTAGAAACATTAATTAGGTCAATTATCGGTCCCCTTAGCTAGGCTCTCAAACGAGAAGGACAAACTTCCAAGCCAGGAAGAACAAGCGTCAGCGGTTCATATCCTTCGCAGTGGAAAGAAGATCGACAATGGGATAGTTGACCAAGATGAGGAAGTATAAATTGAGGACAATTCACCAACTCCTAATAAGAACAATGTTTCTAAACCAATAGATAAACTTCATAAGTCTTCTAATAGATATGTTCCCGGATCCATTAAAAGGATAATTCCGAATAGTGCCCTTACCCATGACGATGTTCCTTCACCTTCACTGCCGAAGCAATTGACAACACAAATCAAGGATGTTGTTCCTTTCCCAAGCCGTTTGCGTCCTGCTAAAGAAAATAAAAGATTTATGAAACTCTACAACCTATTGAAGAACATCAATATTAACTTGAAACTCTTGGATGTAATCAAAACAATGCCCGCCTACGTTAAGTTTTTCAAGGAACTTGCTTCAAGGGAGAGACGCTTAGCAACAGATCAGCATATAGCATTGACGAAGGAAGTGAGCGCAGTTTTTAAGAAATAATTGCCACCTAAGGAACAAGATCCTGGAAGTTTATGCATTAATATTTCGTTGGCCAATGGACAAATAGCAAAGGGAATGTTGGATCTTGGGGATGGCATTAACCTAATGCCTTACTCGCTCTATCCGGAATTTGATCTTGGAACACTGAAACCAACGACTATGCGACTGTATTTAGCCGATCATTCGATTCGGCAACCTTTGGGAATTATTGAGGATGTTTTAGTGCAGGTTGGAGAGCTAGTGATACCAGTCGATTTTGTGATCTTGGATGTTGGTGAGGTACAGATTGAGAGCAAGGAGCACACCATTTTGTTGGGATGCCTATTTATGTCTACTTCCCATACCTTGATTGACGTTCACAAATGAAGGATGACAATGACCATTTTGAGTTAATCAGTGACGTTTTCTCTTAAGGATATTCAAAAAAAACCTATCCCTGCAATGCAAGATGATTTGTCATTCTTTGATCCCATTGAATCATGCGTCCACGAGCTTAAAGGAATCACAGTTTTGGACGACTTAGGCAACGCGGATGCCACCGAATTTTTAAGGAGGGTGGCAGATTTACTTTAAGTTGATCTAAGCAAAATTATTGAAGATTTTGATGAAGAGCTGTATGAAATAGCTAATGCACCTGAGCTCGAGTCTAAAGTGTAGTTAAAACCACTGCCAAGCCATTTGAAATACCTTTTTCTCGAGCCTGACAACCGAAAGCCTGTCATTATATATTCTTGGTTAAAAGAGCATGAAGAAAAAAATTAACTGCGGTGCTAAGCAAAAACAAGGAAGCTATAGGATTGAGTATTAACAACATAAAAGGAATCAGTCCAGCCATTTGCATGCACCAAATAGAGTTAGAACCAGATGCGAGACAAGTACGAGATAGCCAGCGTAGATTGATGCCGACATTGTATGAAGTGGTCAAGAGAGAGATTTTGAAGTTGAAAGAAGAAGGGATCATTTACGCAGTTTCAGATAGTAAATGGGTGAGCCCGGTTCATGTAGTACCTGAAAAAGGCGGCATCACCATAATTAAAAATGATAAAGGCAAAATTGTCCCAACCAGACTGACCACAGGATGGCAAATGTGTATTGATTATAGAAAGCTGAACGCAACCTCAAGGAAGGACCACTTTCCATTTCCATTTATTGACCAACTTCTCGACAAACTGGCCGGACACAAATTTTATTATTTCTTGGATGGCCTGTCTGGTTACTATCAAGTGGCTATATCCCCGGAGGATCAAAGCAAGACTACCTTCATGTGCCCCTTTGGCACATTTACATTCCAGAGGATGCCGTTTTGTTTATGCAATGCTCCAACAACTTTTCAAAGGTGTATGCTTTCCATCTTTAGTGATTTTATTGATGACTTTTTGGAAGTGTTTATGGAGGATTTTTCTATTTTCGGTGATTTATTTGAAAGTTATCTAGCTAATTTGACTAAAGTATTAGAACGTTGCATAGAGAAAT
Organism: Phtheirospermum japonicum; assembly: GCA_014905375.1. NCBI lineage: Eukaryota > Viridiplantae > Streptophyta > Magnoliopsida > Lamiales > Orobanchaceae > Phtheirospermum > Phtheirospermum japonicum. The sequence continues at coordinate 1,071,901 of BMAC01000244.1, forward strand.
TTCTTACATTGAGTTGGGAGAAATCCGATTTTATGGTTAAAAGTGGCACTGTTCTAGGTCATGTTGTTTCTAGTATAGGGTTGGAGGTAGATAAGGCGAAAATTGACGTTATTGAAACTCTTCCTCCCCCTCGTGATGTTAAAGGAGTCGGGAGTTTTCTTGGCCATGCAGGGTTTTATAGGCGTTTTATTAAAGATTTTTTTAAAATTAGTCGCCCACTTTGTTAGTTGGTAGCTCAGGATACTCCGTTTATGTTTAGTGAAGCTTGTATGAATGCGTTTCAAACTATTAAGGAATAACTTCATCAACACCAGTTGTTGTTGCCCTTGATTGGACTCTACCATTTGAAATAATGTGTAATGCATCTAACGAAGCTGTAGGGTCTGTTCTAGGACAACGTGTCGATAAGTTGCTTAGGGTTATTTACTATGTGAGTTATATGCTTAATGATGCCCAACGTAACTATACAACTACTGAAAAAGAATTGTTAGCAGTCGTTTTTTCTTTAGATAAATTTCAATCCTATATTGTAGGAGCTAGAGTCATTGCATATTGATCATGATGCATTACGCCATTTATTTGCTAAGCCACAAAGTAAACCACGTTTGATTCGTTGGATTTTGTTGTTACAAAAATTGGACGTAGAAATTAAGGATAGACATGGCTATGAAAATGTTGTAGCTGATCACCTGTCCAGGATTATAACTTAAAATGATTAGCAAGGCATGATTGATGATTTATTTCCATATGAAAATGCTTATGCTCTTAATGCTTCTATTACTCCTTGGTATGCGGATATCGTGAATTACCTTGCTTGTGATATTATACCTAATCACTTGAACTATTAAGAGAGAAAAAGGTTTTTGCAGAAATGCAGGAGCTACTTATGGGACGACCCCTTCCTATTCATAAGATGCAAGGATGGACTAAATAGGCGTTGTGTTCCGGATGATGAGATGATAAGCATTATGCACTTCTGCCATGACCTTGGTGGGCATTTTGGAGCACAGAAAACAGCGTTCAAGATCCTTTTGGCTGGTTTTTATTGGCCAACCCTGTTCGTCGATGTTTACGAATATTACAAGAACTGCGACAATTGTCAAAGAACAGAGAACATAGGGAAGCGAGATGAGATGCCTCTAGTGCCAAATCAAGTAGTGGAGATTCTCGATGTATGGGGAATTGATTTTATGGGACCATTTCCAAAGAGCGGTGATTTTGAGTACATCCTGGTTGGCGTTGATTATGTGTCCAAATGGGTGGAAGCTATTCCAACACGCAAGGCTAATGCAGACATCGTTTTGAAATTTCTAAAAGAGAATATTTTTAGTAGGTTTGGGGTCCCTAGAATGATAATAAATGATGGAGGGAGTCACTTCTGTAATAGAGCATTTGAAAGATTGATGATAAGTGCGGAGTACGACACAAGGTGACTACCCCGTACGATCCTCAAACCTCCGGTCAAGTTGAAACAAGCAACCGCCAATTGAAGAGCATTTTTGAAAAGACAGTGGGCCCAAATAGAAAACACTGGGCCATGAAACTGGTAGACGCACTATGGTCTTATAGAACTTCATACAAAATAGTGCTTGGCTTAACACCTTTTCAACTGGTTTACGGAAAGGCATGTCATCTTCCGGTTGAGTTAGTGCTTAGAGCAAGTTGGGCAATTAGAAAGCTCAATATGGACCATCGGGAGGTAGGTGAATATAGGAAGCTTGAGCTGACTCACCTTGAAGAAATGAGAAACGAAGCATATGACTGTGCTTGGAGACAGAAGATTGCTACAAAAACACGTCACGATCGACATATCATCGACAAGAAATTGAAAGTTGGTAAGTTAGTTCTACTTTATAATTCACGGTTGAAACTGTTTCCAGGGAAGTTGAAGTCAAGATAGAGCGGACAATTCGTGATCAAGGAACGAAACGATTTTGGATCAGTCACTCTTTATGACGAAAAGAAGCATACACCTTTTAAAGTTAACGGCCATCGAGTGAAGCTTTATCGTGAAGGGATGGTAATAAATAAGGATCGTGAAGTGGTGGAGCTCAAAGATCCACCTTCTACCAAAGATTAACTTCTAGAAATGCGTTAAGAAAGGGACGTTAAAAGTTGTGCTTCTTGGGAGGCAACCCAAGCGTTTGTTTTTCTTTTTTCATTTGTTTTTCTTTTCTTTTATTTTGTAGTTTTCAAGAAAATTGCTATTATACGTTTTTGCAAGGTTGATGTGTAGGAAAAGTTGAAAAATTCACCAATTTTTGAAGACCCAATGGTTACTTAGCGGTAACTCATTACCGCTAAGTTTCTACCACTAGCATCTGATCCAGGCGTTGACGGTAACTTCAAACCATAGACTGATCAAAACAGGGGTGACGATAAGTATTTAACGGTAAGATGTAGTTGTTAGCCTTACCGTTAAGGCTACCGTTAGCGTCCCAATTTTTGCGTAAATTTTTTGAAATAAATTAGGGAATTCTTGGGAATTTATTTTTATAAGGCAAGTTTTATTTTTTGTTAAATTTGGACGGTTTTTCATGTACTCACATGTCAAGATTTCCTACCTTTTAAGAATTCTATTTAAAATATGCAAGTTTAATTGTACTACCTTAAACCTAAATTGTAGAAGAATTAGGATTCCTACTTTCAAGACCCAAGGATACCTATAAATAACCAACCCCTAGAGCTCACCCCTTCACAATTCTTTCAGGCCTTGATAATTCCTTCAAGCTTTTCCCATACACAAGCCTCTATTTCGAAACTTAATTTTCTTTCATCAACCATGAAATGCCGCCAACAACAATCTAGCGCCATGATGGAGCTGCAAGCCGATCTGGCCGAAGCTCAGGAGGAGATCAAACAACTTTATGCTGATCTTGACGACGCAATGTCGAAAATAGGGAATCTGGGTGTCGAGATATCTGCTTTGAAGGATGACCTTGCTGAAACAAAGGGGAATTTAGCTGTGGAGGAAGCATCTGGTAGGTTCTTATTTTGAGAGGGTTTGAGATTCATGATTGATATCCATGGGCTTAGGGAGAAAGTTTTGGAGAAAGAAGGTGATATCCGCCGGCTCCAAGAAAGTAACGCCGCCCATCAATGGAATATAAACTATTTTAAGCAGGAGCTTAAGGAAGCCAACGAGAAGATTGTCGAGCTAGAGGAGAGACTTTATGGATCTAGTGTCTAAACCCTTAAGATATTCCTATCCTAGCGAGCCGTGATTAGCAATTTTCAAATCAGTCGAGTCATTAGGATATTTACTTTCCAGTTTACTTCGTTCGAGTCTTATGTTTTATTTTAGTTGTTTTATCTTTATATTTATTGTTATGTTAATTTATCATCACGTACTCGAATATTAATGAAACTTATTTCTCAAGTTTTTGTCCTTTAATTTATTTAATTTTTGTCGAACAATTTCAATTTTTCGCGAGTTTTGCAGCCCAGACTTAACGGTACGCGTAACCACTAAGTAAACCGTTACCCACCCACAACGAATATAACGGTAAGAGTTAATGGTAACACCCTACCGCTAGGGGGCTACCATTAAGTAAGTTGAAGCCCGACCCATATTTAACGTTATAAGTTTAACGAATCGAATTCTTTTCTTTTATTTTACTGTAAACCTGTAGATATACGAACGCGGCTAACCCTAGACACTCAATCGCTATAAACCATCTTCACCGCCACAACTCACCAATTAATTCACCTGGTTCACAACAGCAGGCAGCGGAGAGGGGTTTTCGTTCTCTTGGGTCTGAATTTGCACGAATTTGGTGTAAGTGTGGCTCAACTAGACTCAATTACTTGGTGGATTGGGAAATTGCAGGCTTAAGATAGTGTTTGGGTTGAATTGGAGTTGTTTTTAGTTGGTAATCGTCGAAGGCGAACTTGCACAGAAGGTGCTCGATGAATTATCTAACGATAGCAGTTACGGTATGAAGCTACCGCTAGGGGGCTACCGTTATGTTTTCTTACCAATAGTTTTTCGGAGAGTTTTTCGTCGCATTCCGGTGAATTTTTGGATACGATGGCTTCATCCTCGCGCAACAGAATGAAGAATGTAGCAAGGAGTGTTGGAGCGCCTTTCAAGGTTTAGAGGATGAGGCGGACATATATAGGTTATTGATGAGCCGGAACGTTGTTTCGCCCTCAATTATAGATATTGACTATTGGCTCGACCGGACGGTGAACATCAACCCTTTCACCGAGAGATTTGTGGGGTACATCAAGAACCTCGACTGCATCTATTGGGCGATAATGTGATACCCGGCCTACGAGCAACCCATGCTTGAGTTTTACACATCATTCGAGATTTTAGGCGATCATACTTAGTTGTGCTGGTTTGGAGGTCGAGAGTTTAAGTTTTCGGGCAAGGAGATCGATTCTTATTTTGACATTGACAGTTGGATGATGCTACGAGAGCGCAATAATCAGTATTGCGAGATTGTTTTTTTGGTGATATTACTGTTCCGGGTAGTGCGGCGACGACTCGGTACCACCTGACATGTGTGGAGGATAATGCGCTTTATGCTTCCTATGGATTTATGGCTCGCTGCGTCATCGGAAAGGACGATAATTAATAAGGACGAGTTGTACTCTCTGTGGTGCATGGTAAAAGGAAAACGAGTCCAGTTGTATCCCCTACAGATTAGGAGCATTAAGAACGTGTGCTTTGCATGTAATTGTTGTATTTTTCTTAGTTTTTATAATTAGGGTTTAGCATTGTTTTTAGTCGTTTTGAGTCATTCCCGTTAGGTTTTCGGTCATTTCCCAATTTTTAGTATTGAAACTTGATATATGCGTTTATTGATGATGATTCATGGGTTTTGAACATAAATTGGTATGTTGTAGGTGGCATGAGGTATTGGACCGACGCTAAAAGTTGTTAAGGAGCGAGTCAAGGCGTTGAACTCAAGAAACCGTGCCGAAATGAGGAAAATCGAGCCAGGTCGAATGCCCGGACGACTGCCCGAGCGACTGCCCACACTGCCAGCAGTCGATCGAATGCTATCCAGGAAATTAACTGGAGGATCGACTGACCAACAGAGAGCGTTGCAATTTAGCGATGTAGTCGATCGACTAGCCACTAGTCGATCGACTAGGCAGCCGATCGACCGATCCTGAGGAAATCGACTGCGGCCATCAAAATCGACTGATCGATAGAGGGTTGCACAAAATGGCAAGGCAGTCGATCGACTGCTCTCAGTCGATCGACTAGACCTCAGTCGATCGACTGAGAGTCCGGTACATAAAGCATTTTGACGAGCTGTCCCCTGCTAATCACTATAAAAATCCTCCACTTGACTTGAGAAAGGCATCCACTCATTTCCCAACTCTTGCATGAGTCTTGGGATTAATTTTCTCTTCATTTTTTCTCTAGATCTACTTTCTCTTTCCTAGGTTTTAGATTTAATCTTCAAGCATTTCCTTGGGTTTGTAAGGTCAGGATGAATCCAAATACTCCTTTGCATTAGCACTTTCATTGTAATTCAAGCTTTGGGATTCTCCATTTAATTTTAGTAAGCTTTCCTTTTAATTTCAAGCTTTGTTCTTCATTTCCATGCCTGTTCTTCAATTATGCTTTTTGTCTTAGCTACTTGATTTCATGATGAAACTTGTGAATTGACTATGGATTCTAGTTGAGTGACACACCTAGGCTATAGATCGGGTCTTAGATCATCATGACTTTGAGTTTTACTTATGCTTTATTTTGAATTAAATTTCCATGCATAGTTTTAAATTGAATTATAGATATACTCTTCGTTTCTTGTTATTTTCCTTCAAGATTTAAACTTTTACGTCAACTTTAATTTCTCTTTACTTTGGTGCTTTCAATTTTTACTAATTCGCATTATTTGAGTTTTCATGCATTGTTGTACCTTGTGCATGTATGGTGGTAAATGGTGAAACCACTAGTGCAGAAACTGCATATCCAGAAGGGTAATTCTGCCTATCCAGAACGCCTTTCTGTACCTTCTGTAGTGACATAGTACCGGATTGGCAGACATTCCAGAACGCCTTTTTTTACCCTTCTGGATTGGTAGACTTTCTAGAAGTGTAAAAAAAAAAATGTTCTAGAAAATAAATTTTCTGTTCTAGAATGGTACCATTCTATACTTATCCGTCACTTTCCAGATCGGTTTTTACAATTACCGTTCTGGAAAGTTGTACATTCCAGAACGGTATTTTTAAAAAACCGATCTAGAATGTTCAACTTTCCAGAACGGTTTTTACGAATACCGTTCTGGAATGTACAACTTTCCAGAACGGTTTTTTACAAATACCGTTCTGGAATGTACATCCTTCCAGAACGGTTTTTTACAAATACCGTTCTGAAATGTACATCCTTCCAGAACGGTTTTTTACAAATACCGTTCTGGGAAGTTGAACATTCCAGAACGGTTTTTTAAAAATACCGTTCTGCAAAGTACTACTTTCCAGAACGGTTTTTAATAAAACCGTTATGGAAAATACTAAAAAAATAAAATTAAAAAAATTGAATTTCAATTATGCAAATTACAAATTAACATACAAATACATCAAATTGGCCATAATTTCTCATTCATTATTATCAATCAAATAAATCACAAGATATTCAGGCAAACATCTTAGAAATAAGTGATTGTCAAGTGTTTCTACAGATTACATTACAACAATCGTAGCTTTACAAAACCCACATGCTAAAAAAAAAAAAAAAAAAAAACAAATCTCTAGCACAAGTCCAAGATTTTGCACAACAAGGCTGGATGATACCATTCTCGTCATCCTCTGGTCCAAGAATAAATGATTCCTTTGAAATAATCACTTATACCCCATTTCTACACACAACCAACTTCTGAGGTTAAGCCATTAATACCTTGCATCCGGACTGAGTTCAAAAGCCGCATCCCCTCGTCGCCTATATGCTGAACTTCTGATGGCGATAAAATTCTAATGCAAAATTTATGCAAAATCGTCATCATTTACGTAAGCAGGATATAGCCGATTCGAAGGTGTTTGGATAGGAGGTGAGATTTTAGGAGACAAAGCGACGTCGGTTTTACCTTGTCCAGTTTTCATTAATTTTGAGTGTGGTTGTGTTGGAGGCTGAGGCTTCAGGTTGGATGAGCTTCCACTACGAGATAACGATGGCGACGTTCTTTTATGGTTGTATGTAATTACTGCTCCTCGTGGGGTAACTTTTCTGAAACCGTTCAGGTTTTTATTTTCATTTACTTCCTCTACCATCGGTCTCACAGCTGATTCGACAGGCACGAGCTTCCCGTCCACTTGGTTTGTAAAAACTAACGAAACCTGAAAATAATAATAATAATAATAATAATAATAATAATAATAATAATAATAATAATAATAATAATAATATGATATATAATGATATAATATAAATAATAATAATAATAATAAATAGTTACAACACAATTTAAAAAAAAAAAAGAAAAAGAAGAGAAATAAATTTATTTGTAAATTTTTGCTGGGCCGCCACCGCCGCCGTAGCTCAGCTATGTCCGTGTCCATCGGAGATTCTCATTGGCCGAAGACGCCTCCGCTTTCGGATACATTGCCGTCCGAGCTCAAAGTTGAGTCCGATTTCGATCAAATCGTCTCTACCGATGGACTGGTTTCTATCTGCGGGCTTCGGTTCCCTTCTCTCCGAAAGGAGTGCGAGGAGTACTTTTCCGGAGTTGATAAACTTTAGAGTTGCAAAATTGAGTGGGTTTCGAAGAGTGTTTGCTCATGTTGCTCCTATTTTCTTTGAACGTGGCATAGCTAAGCCTGAAACCAAGGAGATATCGAGCCTAGGTGTGGAACCATGTCAAGGTGAAACTCTTGCAGTTATATAGATAAACCAGTAACTCAACATGGCCAAATGCTACAGTAATACATAAAGTTATACGGACCAAATACAACTATTTGCTAAGACCCTAATTTTGAGTCATGTGCATCACTGATCAATAATGCGATGAGAATCAAACTTTTTTCATCATCTTGATCAACCACCTCTCTTATTATCTGGTTATGAAGGTACAACACAACGAGCACAAATAAACTGAATGCTTGGTCTTACCTTGACTGTGGGTCTTGCGTCTGTCCTTTTGAATTTTTTCATGAATGCCATCAAGCATGGAAATGAAAAATTCATGTGCATCCTGTTGCTCATAACTAGCAAGATTCGAAGCATGCTGCCACCAACTGTATCACAAAATGC
>BMAC01000244.1:1095168-1146893 GCA_014905375.1 Phtheirospermum japonicum
CGGAAGTCGATCTAAATTACCTTAGCAAATCACATTGTCGTCCTTTTAGCCAAAGCTAACAAACAACGTAGCGTACGACGACCCGACTCCTAAAGCAACAAAAAGCAAGCGAAAAACACGCAACGTGAAACAAAAACGATAATGAAAATATGTACAAAAAGATGCAAATCACTCATAATCCAGAACGGTTTTTCAATAACCGTTCTGGAATGTATACATTCCTGAACGGTATTTGAATACCGTTCTGGAAAATTGTCAATCCAGAACAGTAATTTCAAAAACTGTTCTGGAAAGTCTAATCCAGAACAGTATTTTAAATACCCTTCTAGATGTACCAGGATGTTCTGTTCTAGAATGCAGTTTCTGCACTAGTGAACTTTGCGTTTTCTTGCTTATTTTCTTGTTTTCTTTGCATTTTTAATTGAGGCATACGACCGAGGCATCCGACTAACTTGTCATTTCAATTTCTAGTTTAGTTTGATATTTTTAATTGCATTATTCTCGGTTTTCTCTCATCTCTTGAGCTTGAAACACGTTGAAACTTGCAAATGGATTGAAGTCCGATAATACCAAGCCATGAACCCGTTGATTTAATTCAACACCACGAAAATTACAACTTCAAAATGGCGCCGTTGCGACACGGCTTGGTTAAGGCTTTCCGTTTATTGTCGTTTCATTGTGTTTTTAGCTTTCTTTGGTATTTGACGCTTTTTCTTTAAGTATGCAAGGTCCTTTTAACTATGGTCGATACATTCCCAACATGGGAGGGCATGGTGCAAACCATGTTGGGAATGAGACGTTGTATAATGGGTATGGAAACGTGGGAGGGCATGGTGCAAACCACATTGCCAATGGTGGTTATGGTTATGGGCAACCCATCATGGAAGGGCATGGTGCAAACCATGTTAGGTTTGGTGGCGTCGTGGGTATGAATGGTTCTTCCGAAGGGTATGGAGCTTCAAATCCTTACTATGAGGATTATGAGTCGTTTGGCGGTCCGAGCTCCTATGAGATAAGTGGCCCCCCTATCCGTACCATGAGGGATGTTAACCAACCTTTTTTGGGATGTGGATGGCGTGGATCGCGTGGTCATCTTACCGACTCTTGCCGTTTTGTGGATGAGTATGAAGACCATGGATATCCGGTGGGACCTGATTGTGCTCCACCATTGTTTGCTCCGCCGCCGACTTCTACTCCTCTTGTTACTCCTCACGAGGGCCCGCATCATCATGATATTCTGGTGCATGCTCCTATTCCACACCCCGATCCGACTCTTTTGGCCATTTTGCAAGAAGTAAATTCGTTGATCACTAAGTGTGATGCTCTTGAGGCTACGTGTGGTGCTCTTAATGCTAAGTGCTATTAATGCTAAGTGTGATGCTCTTGATGCTACATTGGATCAAGTTGCGAGCGATATTGATATGCTTACACGAGCTCATGCGGATTCCTTACTCATGGACATGCTTCAAGAGTTAGTTGAAGAAGCGTATATGGAGGCCAAGACTAATGAGGAGGTGGTTGGCCCGACCATCGATATTGAGGGATGTAGAGAGGATGAGCCCCTTTTTCTAAATGATGAGCCCGTTGTGCCTCTATGTGACCCCGATTTGTGTGTCAATGACTCTCGGTATGTCGTTGAGGGCAACGACGACTTCTTAGAGGGGGAGGTGGGGGTTATTGAGAGTAAGATTGAAATTATTGACGATCATCAAGAGGACGAGGAGGAAAGGATGGGTAAAGTGATTGATATTCTTGAGAGTGCTATTGATTGGAGAGCGAGAGTGGTTGAGAGAGTGAGCCCGTTGAATTTGATTATTGATGAAATGATGAGAGTCGGGACGTGGAGGTTGTTATTGGAGGGCTTGATGTTCGTTATTTCTAAAAGCGAGTGGGTGAAGCCCATTGACTTGGTGCCCAAGACGAGCGGCTTGATAGCTCTTAAGGATAAAGAAGGAAGGTTGTTGGCCACGAAGCCTTCAACGGGTTGGAGGATGTTGATCGAGTTTAAGAAGATTAATATGTCTACCAAGAGAGATCATTTCCCTCCCCCGTTTATCGACCACATGATGGACAAGCTAGCCGACCATTATTCTTATCGTTTCTTCGATGATTCATCGGGTCACTTTAAAGTCACCATTCACCCAAGGACCGAGCCGAGACGAGCTTCAAGTGCCCGCTTGGAATGTTCACTTTTTGGCGGATCTTATTTGAGCTATGCAATGCGCCAAGGACGTTCCAAAGAGTGGATCCTCTTGACAAGGAGAAGATTATTTTGGTGGACCCTCCTGTTATCTATCCACCTTGATGAAAGGGAGTAGGTCGAGCTAATGACGTAAAACAAGCGCTTCTTGGTAGGCAACCCAAGTTCTTCCCAATTCTTTCTTTCTTTATTTTATTGAAAAATCCAAAAACATTCAAAAATTCAAATATCCAAAAACATTTGAAAAATTAAAAAATAAAAAAAAATATTTAGTAGAGTTCATGCACATATTTCCTTATATTTTTAATTTCGTGTGATTTGTTTTCTAGGTTTTGTTTTTCGACGATGACCATGGGATGATTGGTAAAATTGGTAGCGTTCATGAAGTCGGGTGACACTAACCATGCTCGGATTCTATTTGGTTTGCTTGATTTTTAGGTGGACCCCACCAAGCTCGACCCAAACTCGCTCGGTTGAGGGAGTTTCTATTCACACCCCTTTTACTTGATTCTCATTAAAATACAATGAGGGCATTGCATGGTTTAAGTGTGGGGTGGGTAGGTGCTTAGGGTCCGGGTTTTAATCAAGCATGTTTTATAAATCTTAAATCGAGCCTTGGCGAAGTGACGCATTCTTGGCGAAGTGACGCTTACTTCTTGCGCTATTATTTGTTTGAGTCATTGTTAGATCGTTTGTGAGTCTCTTGTGTGTCGTTTTTATGTCTTTATTACATGGTAGAACAATTCCTCATAATTCGAAGTTTGAATAGTTTACTTGTCGAGTTTTTGCATGTATTAAGCCTCTTGTGTAAGAAGTTGAATTTTTGTGCTTCGTCCAAAACCGCCTTTATATATATAATCAACAATTTCTTGTGAAAAGATTTCAATCTCCAAAAGCTCTTTTGATTTTGCTCCCAAATTAGATGCAAACTAGTGAGTAGCCTTGTGTGATTTATCGGCTTGCTTGTGTTTTTATTGAAATTGCATTGAAGAGGTTTAATTTTGCTCGCACATGATTGAATTTGAAAATGACCTCGAGGCACATATATCACCCTTGTTCCGACCATATCCATATATGTAAGCTACTTTAAAAATCCCAAATGAGCCCCTTGAGCCTTTATCCCATTTCTTGTTAGCCGAGCTCGATTTTAGCTCTTCTGTCTTCATAATTGTGAGGCGGGGGAGTTTATTGTTAGCTAACGAGAAATGTGTGGGAAATAAAATGAGGGTTTTCGGGTTTTAGAGTGCTTATACAAAAAAAGAACATAAAAAAAAGAACAAAAAAGAGAAGAATAATACTCCAACACAAATCACGAGAAGTGATTAAGCGTGCATTCAAGTGAAAAGCCTAATTCAAAAAAAAAGGGCTAAGTTTAGTAAAAAGAAGCAATTCATAAAGCTTTTAAATGTTGTGAAAAAAAGTCGGGAAAGAGCGTGAAAGAGGAAGGGTTTCGATTGAGAGTTGGGTGAATTGGGAAGGTGAAGCGATTATAAGCTTCGGGTTTAGAAATATTCCATACCTTACCAAAGAGCCAACATTACAACCCATAATAAAGACCTTGTTTAATTCAAATTTGTGAAATCTTGACGAATGCATCCATTGTCCGATTCGAGCGTATACACGTCCCTTATCAAACACTTGAGCGAACCCTCAAATTTCCATTTGTGAGGAAGTTATTGATTTGGCTTGCCTTTGAGGAAGAGTAATACGAGCAATGCTTGACAATAGCAAGTGAATGTTGATATTTCCATCATATAAATAAGGATTAGCACAAGGGTTTTTCTTTCTTTTACACTATGTTCATTGCATGTACACTCTTGATCCTTTTTGTTGTTCGAGGACGAACAAACCGATAAGCGTGGGGTAGTTGTTTTGCATGTAATTATTGTGTTTTTCTTAGTTTTTATAATTAGGTTTTAGCATTGTTTTTAGTCGTTTTGAGTCATTCTCGTTAGGTTTTCGGTCATTTCCCCGTTTTTAGTATTGAAGCTTGATATATGCATTTATTGATGACGATCCATGGGTTTTGAACCTAAATTCGTATGTTGTAGGTGGCACGAGGTATTAGACCGACGCCAAAAGTTGTTAAGGAGCGAGTCAAGGCGTTGAAACTCAAGAAACCGTGCCGAAACGAGGAAAATCGAGCCTGGTTGACATCCCGGACGACTGCCCAGACTACCAGCAGTTGATCGACTGCTATCCAGGAAATTGACTGGAGGATCAACTGACCAACAGAGAGCGTTGCAATTTGGCGAGGAAGTCGATCGACCGATCCTGAGGAAATCGACTGCGGCCATCAAAATCGACTGATCGACAGAGGGTTTCGCAAAATGGCAAGGCAGTCGATCGACTGCCCTTAGTCAATCGACTGGACCTCAGTCGATCGACTGAGAGTCCTGGACTTAAAGCATTTTGACGAGCTTGCCCCTGCTAATCACTATAAAAACCCTCCACTTGACTTGAGAAAGGCATCCACTCATTCCCCAACTCTTGCATGAGTCTTTGGATTATTTTTCTCTTCATTTTTTCTCTAGATCTACTTTCTCTCTCTTAGGTTTTAGATTTAATCTTCAAGCATTTACTTGGGTTTGTAAGCTCAAGATGAATCCAAATACTCCTTTGGATTAGCACTTTCATTGTAATTCAAGATTTGGGATTCTCCATTTAATTTTAGTAAGCTTTCCTTTTAATTTGAAGCTTTGTTCTTCATTTCCATGCTTGTTCTTCAATTATGCTTTTTGTCTTAGCTACTTTATTTCATGATGAAACTTGTGAATTGATTATGGATTCTAGTTGAGTGACACACCTAGGCTATAGATCGGGTCTTGGATCATCATGACTTTGAGTTTTACTTATGCTTTATTTTGAATTAAATTTCCATGCATAGTTTTTAAATTGAATTCTAGATCTACTCTTCGTTTCTTGTTATTTTCCTTCAAGATTTAAACTTTTACGTCAACTTTTATTGCTCTTTACTTTGGTGCTTTCAATTTTTACTAATTCGCATTATTTGAGTTTTCATTGATGGTTGTACCTTGTGCATGCATGGCAGTACATGGTGAAACTTTGACTTCTTTTGCTTATTTTCTTGTTTGCTTTGCATTTTCAATTGAGGCATACGACCGAGGCATCCGATCAACTTGTCATTTCATTTTCTAGTTTAGTTTGATATTTTTAATTGCATTATTTTCAGTTTTCTCTCATCTCTTGAGATTGAAACACGTTGAAACTTGCAAATGGATTGAAGTCCGATAATACCAAGCCATAAACCCGTTGATTTAATTCAACACCACGAAAATTACAACTTCAACGTGCAAAATATTGGCGATGAGAGACCCGTTCCTATGACTCACGGCGCATTTATAATGAGACTGGCGGAGGTTTGTGGATATGAACATGGTGATGATGACGTACGGCATATCTTTAAGTCGCTAGAGTTTGATTGGAGGATAAATCGAGTTCTGGGAAATCAAGGGGTGAGAGACGAGCAGTGACGATGCCGGGACCACACATTGAGGATTTGGACGACTTGGAGTGGGACGAGCGGAATGAGCAAGCGGATGATAATGTCGGGTATAATATGGATATGAGTCGAGAGGCGACTCAGGTTGTAGATAGCGGTTCTTCTATGTATCGAGCTTCTACCTTTCATATAGAGCCAGTTATGGAGCCCCGTGCACAGTAGTCGTACGGAGGTGCAGGAGGATCATCTTCTACAGTGCCGCCTTATTTCACCACTTTCATAGGAGAATTTCGCACTTTTATGGATAATGTTTATGATAGAATCTCTGGTATAGAGTACGAGGCCCACCAAGCGAGGGAGGATGCGTGCCTTGCTTTTAAGGAGGCTCATTTGGGACATGAGGAGTCTCGTTTAGGACATCAGGAGGCACGTAGGGCTAGAGAGGCCGGCGAGGAAAGTTGAGATTTGTTGATTACGCTGACGGACAATTCTGCGAGATTCTGGGTGGATGCGGCGAGTCATTGGCCACCATCACCGCCTACAGATTCTATGGATTGCGTGCCTTACCAGGGTCGTCCTGATCATATGCCTCCTGGCATTTAGTTATTGCATTGTCTATTTTCTATTTCTGTCCTTTTGAGTGTTTAACTTTGAATATTTTTATTGTTATTCGTTTTCTTTGTTAGTTGTGTTTTTCTTAATTTTAGTCGAGAAAATTCAAATCACGACAATCGAGATGACGTATGGGTGTCACAATTCAGCATTGAGCTACTCGACCATTTTGGTTATTCATGGATGTTTTTATTATCTCTCTCTTCTTTACTTGTTCTTATTGGCAAAGCGGAGTTTGCCGATTTTTTCAGAGGGGGAGGGATGGGTTCGAGCGATTTGTTATTCCACTTTATGCTTAGCTGTATTCATGTTTTGTGATATGTAATGCTTAAACGTGATTTATCATGAGTGATTACTATTTCTGCGCTGATTTGTATTTGTATGGCTTGCCTGTCAAAGTTAACTAAGATTAGATTTGAGGCTTTTGTCTTTTGAGCATGCATAAGTGCATAAATTTTTCAAAATTTTAATTTATATATTGTAAAATGGTACTTGGACGCAAACGATTTCGCAAAACCTTAAAAGCAGCGTCAATTCACGACTTTTTCATGCAAAAAGCCTGTGAGTAGCCTGAGTGATCATCATCATTGCATGCGCTTGAATAAGTTTCTGTTTTGAGATCTCTTTGAAACCGCTGTGTGTAGTTGACTTTGAAAATGAGGATAAGGCACATAAATAACCATATTCCGGCCATATCCATAAATATTAGCCACTATAAATTCTGAATGAGTCATCCATAGCCAAATTATCCATGCCTATAGCCCTGAGTGATTTTATTGAGTCGACCCCTACTAACCCATTAAAAGCGTGGGGTAGGAGTTTGTTATTTTTATTGGTTATTAGTGTTTTGGAATTTTTATTAGGAATTGTGAATTTTTGTAATTAAGGACCACCATCCGAAAAAAAATAATAAAAAAATATACCCCATAAAAAATTATAATAATGGGGAAATAAGAAAAAGAAGGATGGTGAGTCTGGTTGAGTAGAGTTAAATCACTGCCTACGCGTTAATGAAGGCTTATGTTTTATTGTTTATTTTATTATGAAGCATAATTCTTAAGAGTCAAAGAGTTGATTTGTAATAAGGAAGCACATTATAAGCTTCAACTTTGATTAAGTGGTTGAGCTTCGAGTCGGTTTAGAGTTACGAGTTGAGAAATAGTCTAAGTTTAAAGGCTACGTTATGAGCGTTTAGTGAGGTTTTTCATTTGAATGAGGTGAAGCACATTGCCTCGTGATTAGAATAGATTGAGTGAGTTATTTAGCCACACGACTTATATATTTCATACCCGTCCAAAGAGCCTTACATTGCAACCCGAAAAGACCTTTTTCGATTCTTAGTTTTGACAGCACACTTAATTTGTGATTGAAAAGAGATTGATTTTCCCTTCTTATTTATTGTGCATGTATTTGTATGATTTGAGTGTATACACGTCCTATGCAACAATGCTTGAGTGCTTTTGAGTGAACACACCTATATATTACCCTTTTGAGACGATGCATGATTTTGTTTTTGGAGCGACAATGTAATAAGTGTGGAGTGTTTGAAGTTACGTGACTTATATCTATATTTTCAAAATTAAGTATGTAGCATATCACGACTCATTTCCTGAGCTAATTTTCTTTCTAGTTATACTTTGAATCTAACGTCTGTTCGAGGACGAACAAACAAATAAAGCGTGGGGTAGTTGATTAACACGTATAATATGCTCATTTTTAGTAGTATTTTAGTTACTTTTTCTTATTTTTTTGGTATAAGTAGGATAGTTTAAGATTAAATTCGTATATTTGTGTTTCCGGCTTATTTTACCATGTTTTAACCTTAATTGATGCAAAAAGGTGAATTATCTCTGTTTTTCGCCATACAACTAAGTAACCATAAAGGCTCATCACGTAAGAGATGAATATTGATGATTAAGAAACAAGAATCAAGCATTCCGGCGAAGAAGTAGCATGTTTTTGGAGGCTAACGGTTAGCTTAACGGTAACCTTACCGTTAGAGAGCACTGTTATACTTAACGGTAGCCACACCGTTAACCACACCGTAAAAGGTGGACTGCGAGCATAATGTTAGGTTTAACGATTACACGCCCTACCGTAAACAACACCGTAAAAGGTGGACTGCGCGCATAACGATAGCTTTAACGGTAGCTCCTTACCGTTAATGGGCCTAGTAACCGACCTATGTGACTTGCAGCCCAAGAAATGCGAGATCTATAAATACCCATCATTAATCCGAGTTCCAGGCGTACTTTTCAACCCTAAAAACTTACCAAGAACATAATCCTAGGGTTTAGAGACTGATTTAATCATCAAAAAATGCAGATATCAAGAGCAAGAAGAAGAATTCGACGAAACGAGTCCCGGCTGCCGTTCGACGTCGCCAAGCCCGTTTTCTTCCGTTTCGCTGCGAATCTCTATGGAACTTTCAAAGATTAATCAGCAACCATTAGTTAGAATAAGTTTTCTACAACCTTTTATTGCTTTCTTAGATTAACAGTTGATTTTTAAGGTTTTGAATATTTAATTACCTTTAATGTTTTGAAGTTTGGTTTAAGATCTTGAATTCGCTGAACGTTTTTAGTTATTTAATTCTCCGTTTAGATCAGATTTTCATGTTTAAATTTGGATATTGGATGTTAGAATTGGTTGAGAATATTCATGCTATTAGTTCATGTTAGTTTGATTAAGTTTTTATGCTTTATGCTATCGTTTGATTCGTAGTAATTTATTTTATGCATGATCATATGTTCTTAGTTGATATATTGAGACGATTTATGATAATTTAGCTGCTGCGAATTGGTTCTAATATTGAGTTCTTAATTAGTTTGAATTTTAATATAGTTATTTCTTAGATAATAAATTAGTTAATTTAATTTAGGTTTTAAATTGGTTAAATAATTGCTTTTAAATTCTTAGTTGATAACTTAAGAGAATTAAATTAGTATTTAAGTTCAAGTCTTGCAATCTAAATTCGTAGTTAATAATCAAAAATTAGACAAAACCCCCCAAAAAATACTTTGGTTACTTGTTTTCGAACAATTATCTGAGATCCGATAATTTGTTGTCCTTGAGAAACGACTCGAGTCAACTTTCCACCCTAAAAGTGCCCTCATACTCTTGCGAGCAATCTTGCGTGTTTTTAATTTAAAATATCTTTAATAGGGGTGCACAAAAGTTTGCTTCACCTCTATTGCCATATCGAAAGCCTTAACCAAGACGAGTCGCAATGGCTCCATTTTGAAAGAGTAGTTTTCGTGGTGATGAATATATCAAGGGGTTCTATGGCTCGGTATTATCGGAATTCGATTCGATTGTGAGAATCAAGGGTTTTTTAGCTTGAAACATAAATAAAAATGGAAATAAATGAAAACTATGAAACTAAACTAACTAGGAAATGTAAAATGCAAGTAGGTCGGATGCCTCGATCGTGTGCTTTAATTGAAATGCAAGCAACAATGAAAATTAAGCAAAAACAAGTAATGGTTCATCAAGTACAACTAGACTAGCCTAGAGTACAACCATTCTTGCATGAACATAAAATCTAGAAAAATAAAAATTGACAAAAATTAAAAACATCAATAGAAAGAGCATGAAAAGTTGACGTCAAAGATTAAATTTTTACATAAAATAATAAGCAACAAGAAGTAGATCTAGGATTTAGCATTAAACAATGCATGAAAATTAAATTCTAAATAAAGCATATGAAAAACTCAAAATAAAGATGATCCAAGACTCGATCCATGATCTAGACCTTTCACTCATCTAGATTCTGTGGAGGATTTATAGGATCTAACAAGAAATCAACGAGCTAAGGTAAAAAGCATAAAATTGAAGAAAAAAGCATGAAAATAAAAGAAAGCTTACTTGAATTAAAGAGAGAATCTTAAAACTTGAATGAGTTTACAATGAAATTAAAATACAAGGGAGTACTTGAGTTCTTCTTGATCTTACAAACCCAAGGAAAGCTTGAAATTAAATCTAAAATCTAGAGAGAGAAACTTAATCCCAAACCCATGCTTGGGTTGGGAGGAGGTGAGAGATAATTACAAAAATGAGAGAAGTCCTCTATTTATACTAGGTTTAATTGGGTTTAAATGGGCCAATTTGGGCTTTAAACGCTTAATTTCCCGGGGTTGACCAAGTTTGACCCGAAGGCACCTTCCTAGTCACTTGGTTAGGTGTTAGGCATATTTTGGCTCAAGGTGGCTCCATATGGCTCGGCATTTGCCGATCCTGGGCGGTGCTGGTCAGGCGTTGTCGGACAGGGCTGGGCGAAAAATGCGTGCGGGTGCTGGCTGGCTGCGCGCGGGACTCGGCGATAGGACGAGCGATTCCGAATTTGAGATAAAACTAGCATTACTTTTTTTATTATTTATTTCTGCTACTCACTGAGCTCCTTTAGCTCACGCTCTCTTTTGTCAATCTAAACTCTCCAGATGTCGACGATAGGGCGAGCGATTCTGAATTTGGGTTTCAAGGTGAAGGTTAAATTGTCGTCTAAGGTTCCTTGTAGCAACTTCTTGTCCTTTATGTGGTTGGTAGAAAATTTTGGTTTATAACTCAGGAGTTGTACATTAAATAAGTGCTCTAAGCTTTGTACATTTTGTCTTTGAGTTGTCGTTGATAACTTTCGTCTGTACTTTAAACCAGACTTATCTATGTAAAGTATGTGTGAACTTGTGTTTAGTTAGTATTTTTTTTTTTTTTTGTGTGGGGCGTGAAAGCTAATCAAACTTTTTTATATTTTTTGCCGGTTTAAAAGCATTTTGAGATTTATTTTAGGGATAACACTCATTCAATACACATGTGTACAAATATATTCCCATATAATCACTCCAAATCTTTTCATCCCATTTAGACCAAATACTTACCATTAAATCTAACGTACAACTTAAATGGTCTTTAATATTCCTAAAACCAAAGGCCCTAATAGTAGACTCCACCCACCACCCTCACCCCGTATTTTCCATCTTTGAGTCCCTTCCTTATGTATTCTCTGTCAAAACATTAATTCTGCACATGTCTAAAAATCATAATTCAAGCGGCCATTACAAATCACATATGTAATTCAATCATAATTCAAGTGGACATCTTGACCCCCTTCCTTATGTAGATTGCTTTTTAGTTTTTTACATGGTATATTACAGTATGTTTAATTAATTTTTACTAAATTAATTTGTTTTGTGAGGCTTTAATGGTTATCTATTTTAAACCCAATCCAGATTCATATTGGATTATATATATATATATACGAATGTAGTATGAAATTTCATGAATGTACTATGGAATTCTTATGAATGTAGTATGAAATTTTATGAATGTAGTATAGAATTCGTAGTATGAAACTTTATGAATGTAGTATGAAATTCGGAGTATGAACTGGAATTCCACAACTTAGTATAAAGTTTTATGAATGTAGTATGAAATTCGATAGTATGAATTGGAATTTTATGAATTGGAATTCCACAACGTAGTATGAAATTTTATGAATGTAGTATGGAATTCGATAGAATTCCACAACGTAGTATGAATTTTTTTATGAATGTAGTATGGAATTCGATTGGTGTCCGACGATTAACACGGAACTATGAAATTAATATGAATCTTATTTGAGTTAAATTTGGGGGGAAATAAAAATTGAGAAATAAAACAGGATTAACATGGTAGTATGAAGTTAATATGAATCTTATTTGAGTTAAATTTGGGGAAAATAAAAATTAAAAAATAAAACAAGTTATTAAGGATAAGTTTGTACTTTTATGTGTTAGTTTCATTAAATGAGAAGTTGAATGAGTAAATGAGAATCAATACTTTTTCAATGGATTTTTTTTAATAAATACTTTCATATTGGAGTAAACGGGAATAATCCCTTTTTTTATTGTACTTTATTAAATTTATGTTATGTTTTTATTTTCTTAAATATATTAAGTAATTACTAAATATTTATTCTTTTAAATTTATTGAAATTACTTATGATTAAGTAATTTTTTTGTTTTTAAAGATTTATTAAATAACTATTATAAATCATTTATATTTCTTATATTTATTTTAACCACTTTTCTACTTTTTAGATTTAATTTATACTATTAACATTTTTATGATTTTTTAATTATTAAAAATATTGATGTGACAATTTTTAAAATATTAATGAGTTAATTATAATTATGATCAAAGTACAAATTAAACAATACTTAAAAAAAATAAATATTTAGAGAGTACATGCTATTTGTGTCATTGAACACGCGGCAATCCTTAAGTTAGTACTTGTCCGTAGGCAGTTAGAATGAATTATTTTTTGTAGAATTACCCTAATTTTGAATTACATATATTGATGAGGTCTTCTACATAAGATAAAATAATAATAATAATAATAATAATAATAATAATAATAATAATAATAATAATAATAATAATAATAATAATAATAAGCAAATTAATTAACTAGATTATGCGTTAGCTCACTTCATTATTTTCTTTTACTTAAATCCATGAAGTTACGAGTTTGACTATCTTATAACACACATTGGAATATGTTTTATAGACATGTCATGAACAATTATAATAAAGTCATAATTATAATAATGATAATAATAATAATAATAGTAATTTATTCATGAAATATAAATTTTGATCCCTTTTTATCTCGATTTCACTTTTTTTTTTTAGTTTTCAGTTAATACTTTTCACATAATTTAGAACCTAGAATATTAAAGTTTTTCTATAATATTTTCACTTATTTTATAATTATCATATTTTAGTATTGTTTTCATAGTTTTCGTGGTGTTAAAAACATTTCAACGAGTTCATGGCTTGGTATTATCGGAATTCGATTCAATTGAGGGTTTCAATGTGTTTCAAGCTTGGAAAATAAAAGGAAAACGAAAATAAAATAATTAAACTAGCTAAACTAAGCTAGGAATTGAAATTGCAAGTGGGTCGGATGTCTCGTCGTATGCCTCAATATGTAAATGCAAAGCAATAATGTAAATAAGTAAGAAAATGCAAAGTTTCACCAAGTACAAGCATGCATGCACAAGGTACAACTATGCATAAAAACTCAAATAATGCAAATTTTCTAAAATTGAAAGCACAACTAGCAAGAGCAATGAAAATTAACAAGAAAGTTCAAAACTTTAAAGAAAATAACAAGCAACAAAGAGTAGATCTAAGATTTAACCTAAAACTATGCATGAAAATAAGATTTAAAATAAAGCATGTGAAAAACTCAAAGCCATGATGATCCAAGACCCGATCTACAATCTAGATGTGTCACTCATCTATAATTCATAGCCAAATCATAAGTTTCATCATGAATTCAAGTAGCTAAGACAAAAAGCATGAAATGAAGAAAAATGCATGAAACATATGAAATTACTTGAAATTAAACAAATCAAGGACTTGATCTATGATCTAGATGTGTCACTCAACTAGATTCCATAGTCAATTCACAAGATCAAGCACAAATTCTAATACCTAAGGCAAAAAGCCATAAACAAATGAAGAACAAAGCATGAAATTAAAAGAAAGCTTACTAGAATTAAAGAGAGAATCCAAAAGCTTGATTGAAATTGCAAGGAATTAAAAATCCAAGGGAGTACTTGAATCCTTCTTGAGCTTACAAACCCAAGGCAAAGCTTGAAACTTAAATCTAGAGAGAGAAATTAAGTCTCAAACCCAAGCTTGGGTTGGGAGGAGGTATTTTACAAAATGAAAGAGAGGTTCTATTTATACAAGTTAATTAGGGGTAAATGGGTCAATTATGCCATATGAGCTTGGATTTCCATATATTGACCAAATCTGACCCAAAATGGTCAAAATAGACCATTTGGGTCGAGTTGGGCTCGATTGGCTCGGCAAAATTGCAAGGTGGCTCGAGATGGGCGAGAGCCGGCGGGTGGCTCGGTCGTGGTCGGCAGCTGTCGGCAGATGCTTGCACGCAGGACCTCGGCAGTCTCGGCAGGCATGGCACGCAGGACCTCGCAGGCTCGGCAGGCGTGGGCGCTGGCTCTCGGCAGTTGCGGCAGGCATGGGCGGACACTGGGTAACCCAGTGTCATATCACGTACCCAGTGTCAGCCATATTTCTTCAATTCGAGCCCCGATTCCGCTAAAACTCCAATCGTAAGCCCATGCTCGACCATCTCCAGACTAGAATACTTCAAAATACCTAATTTAAATATAAAACTAATTAATTAAGATTAAAATAATCATATTAAGTAGAAAATCAAAAAGAAATACGAAAAAACACAAATTGAGAAAACAAACGAAAAAACTAATAGAACTCGACTCAAAGATTACTAAAATCAACATAAAATCCTAATTAAAAACACAAGGAAAAATGCAACAATTACATGCAAAACAACTACCCCACACTTATCGGTTTGTTCGTCCTCGAACAACGAAAAGAATCGAGAGTTTACATGCAATGAACATTATGTAAAAAGAAAAATCCTTGTGCTTATCCTTATTTATATGATGGAAATATCAACATAAGCTCGCTAGTGTCAATCATTGCTCGTATTACTCTTTCTCAAATGCAAGCCAAATCGATTACTTCCTCAAAAATGGAAATTTGAGGGTATTCGCTCAATTCGCTCAAGTGTATATAGGACGTGTATACGCTCGAATCGGATAATGCATGCACTCGTCACGATTTCAAAAATTGGACGCTCAAAATCGCTCGTAGTACATGACCAAATAAGAATAGGAAGAGGTCTTTATTATGGGTTGTAATGTTGGCTCTTTGGTAAGGTATGTAATATTTGGAGATAGTGGCTAACACACGATCAAATGTGATCAATAACACACAAAATCCTAACTTTTAAAACCCGAARCTTATGATCGCTTCACCTTTCCCAATTCACCAATCTTTCATTCRAAACCCTTTCATTCACCCACATTCCCGACTTTTTATTTCACAACACTTAGAAGCTTCTTGAATTGCCTCTTTTTACTAAACTTAGCCCTTTTTGAATTAGGCTTTTCACTTGAACGCTCGCTTTATCACTCTTCGTGGTTTGTGTTGGAGTATTATTCTCTCTCTCTCTTTTTTTTTGTATAAGCAACTCAAAACCCAAAACTCACAATAAATTTCCCACACATCTCTCGTCAACTAACAACGCACTCTCTCACCTCACCAACGCGAAGATACAAGAGCTAAAATCGAGCTCGGCTAACAAGAAACGGGATAAAGGCTCAAGGTGGCTCATTTGGGATTTTAAAAGTAGCTTACATATATGAATATGGCTGGCATAAGGGTGATATATGTGCCTCGAGGTCATTTCCAAATTCAATCATGTACGAGCAAAATCAAACCTCCTCAATGCAATTTCAATAAAAACACAAGTAAGCCGATAAATCACACAAGCCTACTCACTAGTTTGCACCGAATTTGGGAGCAAAATCAAAAGAGCTTTTAGAACTTTGAAATCTTTTCAAGAGAAAATGTTGATTACATATATATAGGCGGTTTTTGGACGAAGCACAAAAATTCAACCCCTCACACAAGAGGCCATAAACATGTAAAACCCGACAAGTAAACTATTCAAACTTCCAAGCATGTGGAGTTGTTCAACAATGTTATAACGACTCAAAAGACACAAAAATCGACTCAACCATATAAAAGTGCAAGTAGTAAGCGTCACTTCGCCAAGGCTCGAGTTAAGAATGACAAAACATGCTTGTAAACCCCGGACCCTAACCACCGACCCACCCCACACTTAAACCATGCAATGCCCTCATTGCATTTTAATGAAAACCAAGTAAAAGGAGGGTGAATAGAAACTTCCTTAACCGAGCGAGTTTGAGTCAAGCTCGGTGGGGGCCACCTAAGAATCAAGCAATCAAGCAAAAATCGAGCATGGCTAGTATCTCCTGGCTCCACGAACGCTACTCACTTATCCATTCGACCAAGGTTGGAGTCGACAAACAAAACCTAGAAAAGAGAATCACACGAAATTAAAAACACAAGGAAATATGTACATGAACTCAATTTTTTTTTTCAATTTTTCAAATGTTTTTGGATTTTTGAATTTTTGAATGTTTTTGGATTTTTATCAATAAAAGAAAGAAAGAAATAATGAAATGGAAAGAACTTGGGTTGCCTCCCAAGAAGCGCTTGTTTTACCTCACTAGGTTGATGTACTCCCTATTGGTCAAGGTGGAAAGATAACGGGAGGGTCCACTAACACAATTTCCTCCTTGTCGGGAGGATCCATTCCTTGGAACGTCCTTGGCACATTGCATAGTTCAAATAAGATCCGCCAAAAAGAAAACGTTCCAAATGGGAAAATGAAGCTCGTCTCGGCTAGGTCCTCGATTGGGATGGTGGTTTTGAAATCCCTCGATGACTCCTCAATAAAGCAAAAGGAATAATTGCTGGCTAGCTCGTCCATCATGTGGTCGATAAATGGGGGCGGGAAATGATCTTTCTTTGTGGCCTCATGAAACTTTTTAAACTCGATCGACATCCTCCAACCCGTTGAAGCCCTCGTGGCCAATAATCCTCTTTCTCCATCCTTAAGAGCTAACAAGCCGCTCGTCTTGGGCACCAAATAAATGGGCTTCACCCACTCGCTTTTAGACATTACGAACATCAAGCCCTCCAACAACAACCTCCACATCCCGGCTCTCATCATATCATCCATAATCAAATTCAACGGGCTCACTCTCTCAACCACTCTCGGTCTCCAATCATTGGCATCCTTAAGAATTTTAAATCTTTCCACCATCCTCTCCTCTTCAAATCGGTTCGAATTTTCCAAGATGATAATTGGCTTGCTCACCTCCTCAAGATAATCATCAAGCTTTCTAATCCCATCATCAACAATCTCCACCCTGAGCGAATTTTCAAACTTCTCAATAGAATCGACTCCCAACTCATCATCAATAATCCTCACCTCCCCCTCTAAAATGTCGTCGTTTTCCTCAACGACACACTGAGAGTCATTGACACAAAATCGGGGTCACATAGAGGTATAACGGACTCATCATGCAGAACAAGGGGCTCATCTTCACAACATTCTTCAATATCGACGTCCGAGCCAACCGCGTCCTCATTAATCCAATTCTCAATATAAGCCCGTTCGACCTTGGCCTTGACAAAGTCCTTATATACCCATTCTTCACAAGACTCTTTTAAAGTAAAGGGAAAAGGATCAAGAGAGTTAAAATCATCCGAAAATGAAAACAAGTCCTCATCCGACGGCGAGGCAACCGTATGCCCAACCACCCGACACTTATCGGGGAACGTGACCGGAGGGATAGGTGAAGGGGGACTTGAGAATTGTCTTGTAATGGCCCATGGATCCGGATCGGGAGGTGGAGTAGTAGAAATCACCGGGATATTTGGATGATAAGGGCCAACATGAGGAGTAACAACCGGATAATGAGACGGCGGTGGAGCAAAAGATGACATAGCACAATCGGGTTCCACATGAAGTCCATGATCCCTATACACGTTCTCCGAGGGATGCGTTGGCGAGGAGAGTTCCGGGCAATAGTCGGGAAGATGATCACTCATTCCACACCATCCACATCCCAAAAAAGGTCGGCTAACATCTCTCATAGTACGGGTGGGGGGGCCACATGTGAAGTTGGAGCCCGGACCACCAAACAATTCATACTCTTCGAGATTTTGAGGGGATATGGGTATGTTCGTCCCAAAATAGAAATCTGGAGTAGAAGAACCTCGACACGGGTCGGAATTCCCAAAGCGACCATTATGCATATTCGGACTATGAACGGGAATGCCATTACCACAATACGGGGTGCCCCACATTTCCACTTAGTGTCGTAGTCGGCATAGGATTGGAATGAAAAACGGGAGGGGCTCCATATGGGCTGGGCTTCGGGCGACGCATATTTGAATTATAATGAGTAGTATCATAGCCATAAGGGTCGGAAGTCGGGCTATGAGTATTTGGAGAATATTGAGGAGCATCATAGCCATATGGCCCGGAAGTTGGGCTTTGCATGTTCGGAGAATAGTGAGGAGCATCATAGCCATCATAGCCATGCCCTCCCACGTTGCCATACCCATTATACAATGTCTCATTCCCGGCATGGTTTGCACCATGCCTTCCCATGCCGGGAATGTATCCACCATAGTTATAGTTATACGTGCCTTGCATACTCAAACAAAAAAAAATGTCAAATAACAAAACAAGCCAAAAACACAAAGAAAGTACAATCAAATCGAAAACCTTAACCAAGTCGAGTCGCAACGGTGCCATTTTGTTTTCATAGTTTTCGTGGTGTTAAAAATATTTCAACGGGTTCATGGCTTGGTATTATCGGAATTCGATTCAATTGAGGGTTTCAATATGTTTCAAGCTTGGAAAATAAAAGGAAAACGAAAATAAAATAATTAAACTAGCTAAACTAAGCTAGGAATTGAAATTGAAAGTGGGTCGGATGCCTCGTCGTATGCCTCAATATGTAAATGCAAAGCAATAATGTAAATAAGCAAGAAAATGCAAAGTTTCACCAAGTACAAGCATGCATGCACAAGGTACAACTATGCATAAAAACTCAAATAATGCAAATTTTCTAAAATTGAAAGCACAACTAGCAAGAGCAATGAAAATTAACAAGAAAGTTCAAAACTTTAAAGAAAATAACAAGCAACAAAGAGTAGATCTAAGATTTAACCTAAAACTATGCATGAAAATAAGATCTAAAATAAAGCATGTGAAAAACTCAAAGCCATGATGATCCAAGACCCGATCTACAATCTTGATGTGTCACTCATCTATAATTCATAGCCAAATCATAAGTTTCATCATGAATTCAAGTAGCTAAGACAAAAAGCATGAAATGAAGAAAAATGCATGAAACATATGAAATTACTTGAAATTAAACAAATCAAGGACTTGATCTATGATCTAGATGTGTCACTCAACTAGATTCCATAGCCAATTCACAAGATCAAGCACAACTTCTAATACCTAAGGCAAAAAGCATAAAACAAATGAAGAACAAAGCATGAAATTAAAAGAAAGCTTACTAGAATTAAAGAGAGAATCCAAAAGCTTGATTGAAATTGCAAGGTATTAAAAATTCAAGGGAGTACTTGAATCCTTCTTGAGCTTACAAACCCAAGGCAAAGCTTGAGAATTAAATCTAGAGAGAGAAATTAAGTCCCAAACCCAAGCTTGGGTTGGGAGGAGGTATTTTACAAAATGAAAGAGAGGTTCTATTTATACAAGTTAATTAGGGGTAAATGGGTCAATTATGTCATATGAGCTTGGATTTCCATATATTGACCCAAATCTGACCCAAAGTGGTCAAAATAGACCATTTGGGTCGAGTTGGGCTCGATTAGCTCGGCAAAATTGCAAGGTGGCTCGACATGGGCCGAGATGGCTCGGCGCTGGGCGGGCTGGCTCGGTCGTGGTCGACAGCTGTCGGCAGTTGCGGCAAGCATGGGCGGACACTGGGTAACCCAGTGTCATATCACGTACCCAGTGTCAGCCATATTTCTTCAATTCGAGCCCAGATTCCTCTAAAACTCCAATCGTAAGCCCATGCTCGACCATCTCCAGACTAGAATACTTCAAAATACCTAATTTAAATATAAAATTAATTAATTAAGATTAAAATAATCATATTAAGTAGAAAATCAAAAAGAAACACGAAAAACAACAAAACGAGAAAACAAACGAAAAAACTAATAGAACTCGACTCAAAAATTACTAAAATCAACATAAAATCCTAATTAAAAACCCAAGGAAAAATGCAACAATTACATGCAAAACAAGTATATTGTGCATGATTTCTCATTTTTATTTATATTGGTCAAAAATATTTGATAGATTTATTCTGTTGGAAAAATTACTATATTTTTATGTGTGTTTTGTATAAGAATTATGTATTGCAAGTATCAAACAAAGTCCACTTTTTGGTCTAGTGGTTGTAATATCTTTCGCTAACTTTTAGGTTAGGTGTTCAAATCCCTTGGGTACATTTATTTAACTTGTTTTATGGTTTTTTAACTTATATTATTATTCTATATATCTTAAAAAATTCTAAATTATGCAAATTTAAATAAATTTTCTAATTTTAATTTTTGATATTTATTTAGTATTATATTATATCATTTAATATTTTTTTCTACAAAAAGTCCTCCATTAGTTTCGTGGCCTAACATATATTTTTTTTTTTGGAAATATATATATATTTTTTTTATTTGGTAGTCTTTTTATTATGACATTTATATTTTTTGTCTTTTTCATGRAATAATTATTTACTAGGTAATCACACCTTATTATATCTTTATTGAATAATAATATTATAGAATATTTATTTATTATTTTTTCATATTTATTTAACTTACTTTCTAAATTAAGGACATAAATTATTATTCTATAATATTATTAACTTTCTTATTTTTAAAACTGATTAAATAATTATATTCTTTAAACAATAGTTTATTATACAATTTTTATGATTTTAGATTTTGAGATTTATCTAATATTATATTCTAACATTTTATAACCAAATAAAAATCAATAGTATTATAAATCAAATAAGAAACTCATAGAAGAAGTTAAATTAGATAAAAAATTCTAAAATAGAATTCTAGAAAATTATTAAATAATTCTAAGAAATAAACATATATCACAAAATATTTTAAAACCACACAAATCTATATATCGATTAGGTTATATACATCACTCAACTAATAATCTTTTTTTTATTATATTAAATATTTTATATATTCTACCATTTTTTAGATTAGGGAACAATTAATTAGAATTTAATTTTAATTAAATATAATCTTATTGATTTCAATTTTTTTGATTATTTAATTTCTCATTTTAAGTCTAAATTATATAAATAAATTTCTAGAATTAGTTTTTATATATTTAAACAATTTAATTTATAATAATTAGCGATTTATATAATAATTTTCAATATTTTTTTTTATTATTTTAAAATAAGTACTTAGAATCTAGCTATAATTAAATTATAGTTTTGTTTAATTTCAAGATATTTGCAAATACTATTGAAAATGTATAAATTTAATAATAAAATATATAAATTTATAATTTAATATAGAATAGTTAATTAATAAATTTGAATATTAAATAAGTATTTTTAATTCATGAAAAACACAAAACAATATAAGAGAAAAAGAAAGAAATTATCATGGGTAAAAACAAGTGTTTTAAAATGCGTATTGAGTAATGCGTTGCGTTTTACTCTGAACAATGTGTAGCGTAAGTAGCGTGTATAATATTTGAGCTATTTGAACACGTTATTTTATATTTAAAATAATTACATATTTTTTGTGAGCTATTTTTAATATAAATATAATTATTTTTTTAAAAAACATAACTTAATATATAATCTCTACAAACAAAGTATAAGGTCCAACACGTATCAAACGAAAAATTACAATTTATAAAATAATAAATAAAATAGAAATATATGAGAGTGTATAATAAAACTTTAAAGTTTTGCAACCAAAAGAGATTAAATTGGGTTTCTTAAGTCTTTATTGTGTTTTTTGGTGTATTTGTAGGTGAACTAATTAGTATATGCATTAAAAATTGTGTTTATCTTAACTAAGTGTATATATGTCTTGCATTTACTGAATTTTGGTGTATTTATTGGTAGTATATGTATACTATTCATTATTGATAATTTTGGTGTATTTGTTGGTAGTATATGCATAATATTTAGTGTTGTGTTGAAGAAAAAACAAAATTAGTGTGCCTTCGTCAACAAGTAATTGATAAAGGACAACTTAAGTATTTGTTATCTTTATATATCATGAAAACATGTATTTGATAAACTGAAGGGAGTCTTTGATGAGTAAGAGAACTCTAATTTCTATCGTCTCCTTTATGTCTTCTTCTTATGCTTTTCATTTTACACGTTATCAGCACGAAACTCTAACCTATTGAGAGTGATCGACAAATAAGCCTTCATAACCAAAGCAATAATTATATAATTTTTGTACGTCAAAAATCTAATCACGCTGTAAGTTTGAAAAATCTATTTTTCACGTTTAAACCGTTGTACTGTGCTCCAATTTTTATAGCATCTTCAAGACCTATTGAATTACGTTTTGAATGGTGGAGATTAGATTCGGAGATACAAGTATATATATATAATATTCCGAACAAAACAAATTTTATTTTTGAAATTTCCGTGCAGTGTTTTTCAAAATACAATTGCGCACAATAAAACCATTTGATCAAGCCAAATTTTGGATATATTATTTTATACATATAAAAGTTCAATCACAATGGTGAAGGTTGGAATATAATGACTAAATACTTATATAATGAATTTTAAACAGAGCTGATTCTGTTTCCCGAAACTGTCTGCCCAGTTTTTTTTTTTAAATTGAATTACACTAAATCGGACCATTGGATGAAGCTGAATTTTGGATATAATGTTCAAAGACATAGAGCTTAAGTTTGGACAGTGGATATTTTATTTGAAGGTCTATGTCATCAAGAAAATATCGCGGACAAACCTATTGCAAAAACAAAATTTGAGGAATACCCTAAGAAATAGTCGTCTATTTCCTCCAATGTAACTCGAATTACCCTATTATTTATTAAATGTAAATAATAAATATATATTTATATATATATCTCGCATGGTATGTATTATTTTGCAATCTTATACAAATCATGTATATTGTTTCGCCCTGAAAATTACGTCAAGAACGCTTGCTCCTTTCCTTGAGAATATCCCAACCTACTCCAACAAAAACATGTTAGAAAAGACCACTGGGGGTTTTTCGGTGGAAACCTCTCCGATGCTTAAGCCAGTTAAGCGTTTTAGATTAAAATAAGCAAAATCAGGAGAAGAATGCTTGAAATGTCATACCTCGTTCAGCCTTGGGGCTGAGATATTTATAGTTCTCGCAAAGTGGGGTCTTTCTGGGATCTCAGAAATATTAAACCCTCGAATCTTGAGTCGTTACTCAAGACGACCTGACCTAGAAGCTTCCTTCCAGAGAACAAATCAGCTTGTCGCTAAGTTCTCCCAATTTCTGACCTGACCTCTTGAAACCTTATCCAAGGCTCTGAATGAGGTCAAGATAGTCTTTATCAGGCTATAGGCTCGTCTTCTACCTTATATTTCCTCTTTCTAAGGTCATGAGTTCAACTCGTCCCAACCAGGTCTTTCTAAGCCTACCAAGCTGTTTATTAGCCTGTTATCAGACCAGATTGCACCAACAAGTCCCCCCTTGAATGGTTGGGTATGAGATGAACCATTCTGTTTTATAATCGTTGCGGTTGAAATCCACACGTCTCTTCAGTTATCCAGCTCTGACATGCATTAATTGCACAGATCCTGCAAAATCTTCCTCTCGTATAAGTCGCACTCTTTAGGGAAGGGCTACGACGCCTCATTCTCCTCCTCAGCAGTTACGCACCATAACGTGTCCTTTCGGGTACCGTGCCCTGACACATCTTAAATGCACAAATCCCGCCAAATCTCATATTATCCTAAAAACTAATTTTTCAAACTCACCCTCTTCCTTATTTTCACAATTCTACCTTATTTCCTTTAGTGATTATCCTTCTTCTTCAAGAATTTCAAGCTTTCTTCTTCCCCAATCAAAGTTTTTCTTCCCTTTAAGAACCAGGTATTTTTCCATTCTCTGTAACTTTCAATTATGTCCGCTTCTACTTCTTCGTCTTCCTCTTCTTCCCTCAGCCTATCATCTTTCTCCACATCTTCGGCGGCTGCTCCCGGCGACCGCCAACCTCGTCCTCCTCCCAGCAATAGTCATGAAAACATCGTGTCCACCATTAGCGACCACACTCTTTAGGATATACGGTCTAAATTCCCCATCTCCGATGATTTTTTCTTCACAAATCCCGCCATCGGTGAGAGGGCTCTCCGACCCCCCAAAACAGTTGACCTTTTTTATCTATCAATTTCAGGCCGGGTTGAGCCTCCCCGTTCACCCCTTTGTCTTGGAAGTATCTCGATTGTATCGGATCCCGGTACACCAACTCGTACCCAATGCGTTTAGAATCATGGTAGGGTTCAACTTGGCGGGCCAATTTTCCGGGATTGTGCCTACAACCCAGTTGTTTTTCTCTTTATTTCAGGCCAAAAATTAATCTTCTGGCTTCTTCTATCTTGCCACCCGGGCTGGCATCCAATTCTTGACCGGCAAACCTTCCTCCAATAAATCTTAGAGGAAGAAATCTTTCTTCATTCGATGCTCGGGCCATTAGGGCTTTTCTCCTATGACCATTAACACACTCTCAACTCAGTCCCAATTATCTAGAGGAGATCGACCTCCTTATCTGGAAAAAACCATCCATACCCTAAATAAACACATTTTTCACCTGACCAATCTCCTCACGCCCCAAACCCTAAGCTTCTTCAACTCCCAACAAGGGAACTGCCCTCTGCCCTCTAAGATTGGTATACCCATGGAGCTAAAATAATTCCACCTATTTCTTAGATGTTTACCAGATCTGGAAACTCCTCATCATTTTATTTTATTATTTATTGTTATTGTTTTATTATTATTCATTTCGCTGGTTATTCCTCCTTGCAGCCACAATGATGAAGAAGAAGATGGCAGCGCTTCTCCATGGAGCTACTACCAATATCGGGAAGAGCCCCCTTGGTGATTCAGACAGGGCTACTACCTCCGAGGAGCCCACTCCCCCACCGAGACCAGAGGCAGCGGTCGTGCCTCAAGCGACTACCAGGACAGAGAGAAATGCTCAACCAAAAAAGGCGTTCGCTTGGGTAGTTGACCTGTCCTCCCATTCTGACTCCGAACAGGAGCATGCATAGGCTGCCCGGAAGTTGGCTCGCTCTGGTAAGGGGGCAGTCCCCACATGGTCCAGGATAGTTACCCCCAAATAGAGCTTCTTCATTGGCTCATCCGTCCTAGACTGCTCGGGAGACGTAGCAGCTCACTTTGTCAAAGGACATTGCCCTTCTGCCGATCGGCGAGTCCTGGACAAGTGGACAGACACTGCTAATCGAGTCCTACTGTCTTTATGATGCCAGGGTTAGTTCCTCACTTGTTCCACTTCCATTCTTCTTTAGATAAAGTAGATTAGATCTTAGATAGTTTAGATTCAACAATTCTTCGATCAAGACGATGTTATTCTTCTTCGTTTAATTAGTAAGTTTCTAATTTCCTTTTGTTTAATTTAGTTTAATAAATTATTATACTTTTAATTTTTGCTTGGTAGTTGAAAATAATCAAAAGAACAAAACAAACCCCCATGATGAATTGTGTTCTTGGATATTTTGAGATTGTGATGATGAGATTGTGGATAATTGTTATGCTATATCTAATGGGTCTAGAGCCTAGATTCATTATGAACCTACAATAGGGTTTTTCCAAGAGATCGTGAAGACGAATCAAAGTTCTAGAACCCTTGATTCTTCAAAATTTTGAAAACCCTCAATTTTTATTGTTCTTCGTTTAAATCAATTTATTATTTTTATGTGTTTAGATTAGGTTTTTATTTCTATTTCTTATTCGTGAAAAACAAACACAAAAGGAACTTCCGAATCTAGTTTTCCTTGAGAGACGACTTGAGTCCACTTATCAACCTACACGCGATCCCGTTCTCTTGCGGGCGAGCTTTTAAAATTTGACAAATATTTATAAGTAGGTACACAAAAGTTCGAATCCAAATTTTGGCGTCGTTGTCGGGGAAAACTAAAGGTTGTGAATTTTGTGTTTGCTCTTTGTTATCCTTATTTATGTTTTTATTTTTGTTTCGTTTATCTTTAATATTTATTTGTGATTTTTCGTTTTACTTGTTTTTATTATTTTCCACCGGTGCGTTTAATCTTGTGCGTTGAGTGTTGTGTTTGCAAGGTACGTCTACAACCAAAATCCAAAATTTATCAAACTATTTTTCAAAAAATTAAAAAAATTGAAAATTAAAAAAAATTCCAGAATTATTTTCTTTATTTTATTTCTTTCAAAAAAAAATTATTAAAAAAATAAAAAATTTAAAAATGTCTTACTCGTACAAGATACCACCAAACGATTGGCGTCGTGCACTTCGACCAACCATTCCATTGAGCACCGCGATGAAAAATTACTTTCTTGACGAGTACGACCAAGAATCTTCCGATTTTCTATGGGCTTCGGAACGAGGATGCGCAAAAACTCATTCAAAAGTTCGAGTACATCACCTAGGATTCTCCGCTTCTCGGGCTTACTAGGGACCAAGTGTGGATGAGACTCTTCCCTTTTCAACTAAGAGATCAAGCGTAGAATTGGTTACAGAGGCAAGAGCCTGATTCCTTTCAAACATGGGATGAAATATACGAAAAATTCATGTGTAAGTTCTACGTTCCCAATGTAGTTTGGGATCGTTGTGGAGGACGAGGACATTTGGAGAATGAATGCATAGTACCATTTGACGATGAGCCACAATGGAATGATACCAACTACCAGAAGAAGTGGTATGCTGAGAACCCTACTGCTCCTGATAGTTAGTTTCCTCCAGAGCCGACGAGTTTCACATATGTTGTGGAGGATGACCGACTCCACCAGCTCGGGGCTCAAGAGTTTGTAGCCCGCGTTTGCCAAGCCTTCCTGGACTCTTCTCCCCCACCCCCCCCCCTCCCCCCACCTGAATAGCTGCTGACCTTGGCCTTACCAGGGACTGTGGCCTCTCCTACCTATGCCAATTTGGACGAGCTTCGAGGCAACACCCAATTTGAGCGAGATTTCAGAGATGTCGCGAGGGCGACTGATTAACACGTATTTGTGCTTATTTTTATTAGTAATTAGTTAGTATTTCCTATTATTTTTGGTATAAGTTGGATAGTTTCAGCTTAAATTTGTATATATGTATCTCCGGCTTATTTTACCACGTTTTAATATTAATTGATGCGAATAGGTGATTAGAGTAGATTTGTCCTTGTTTTTATTAGCTTTTCAGTACGTTTTTCTATTTGTTTGGGTATAAGTCAGACGATTTAAGCATAATTCCGTATTTTTATAGTTCTGAATTATTTTACCGTATTTCCGAGCACCAGCGCACGTCAGTCGACGCTACGTCGACGCGACGGCCCAGAATTCGGATTTTAGGGTTTCTTGTGCGCCAAGACTTGCAATATCTATATAAACCCTCATTATTTCGGATTTTGAGGAGAACACACGACCCCCTAGGGTATTTTAGCTGATAATAACAATAATCCCACATCTCATAACGAGATTTGAAGACGGAGATAAAAGATCAAAGAACAACGCGTCCAAAACATCGAATTCGCGTTCGGGATTCATTCTTCGCCCAAGATCAACGTTCGAACTCCGGAATAGCTGGAGCTTTTTAATGCTTTTCGTAGTTACAATAAGTACTCTAAACTCTTAGTTAATTTCGTAGTTAATTTCTTAGTTTAATTCTTAGTTAATTGCTTAGTTAATGCTAGAACTAGTTTACTTAGTTAAATCGTTTCATATTAGATATTGGTTAATTTAGTTTACTTATGCRATTGATTTATGTTTAGTTATTCATTCTTGGATTCATATGATACATTGCTTAGTGATAATTTCTTATGCTCATGCTTTTAGATTCGTTAATTAGATTTTAATCATCGTTACTGCTCGTAGTTGATAATCTAGTTTAAAGTAATTAGTATAAATAGCTTTAGTTTAATTATCGCTTTAGTTATAATGATCAACTCAATTTCTTTTAAAACCCCAATTGTACATGTATTTTACTTTAATTCGTAAATTGAAAAAAACATCCAAAAGACCGAACAGTTGTTTCCTCGAGAGATACGACTCGAGTCAAACTCATCACCCTACAGTTACCTTGTACACTTGCGAGCAAAATAACGTGTTTTAAATTAATTTATTAAAAGGGGTGCACAAAAGTTTGGTTCAATAGGTGAATTATCTCTGTTTTTCGCCTCACAGATAAGTAACCGGAGGAGTTCAGCGCATAAAGGATGAAGATTGAAGATTAAGAGACAAGAATCGAGTGTTACGGAAAAGAAGTAACAAGTTTTTAAGCTAACGATTATCTTTAGCAGTAGCCTTACTGCTAGTTAGCACCATTACACCTAATGGTTACTACACCGTTACCCATACCGTTATTCTAATCGCTAAAGGTAGACAGAGAGCCTAATGATACACTTTACGGTTACAACCGTATCATTACCATCACCGTTAGAGAGCAACAGAGACGTTAGCGGTAGCTTTTAGCGGTAGCTATTACCGCTAAGTGTTACCATTATCGGGCCCAGTAACCGACTTACTTGACTTGTTCTCCATGAATTCGGAATTTTATAAATACCACACCATTAATTCGACTTTGGGGCGTACTTTAGTCATTATAAGCTTACCTAAAATTATTCATAGGGTTAGAAACATGTTTTCAACACCCAATAGCATTGACTGAAGTTCAAGATCAAGGATTCAAGGCTTGCAAGTTCTGAAGGCCGTTCGAGTTTGCGCATCCTGTCTTCTTTCAGAGATCTACCATTTTTTTCGAAGTAGCTGGAGAATTTTCTGCAATTCTTAGACTTAATAAGTACTCTTATCTTTTTATTGTTTTCTTAGTTTAATTCTCATGGTTGAAGCATTGGATAATTAATCTTATTTGATATTCTTGAGTTGGTTTATGAAATTTGTTTTGGTTGATCAATTCAAGTGAAAAGTTTTCAGTTTTAATTTAGTTTATTTGACTCGTGATTAAGTATTGGATATTCGAATTCATTGATGTTATTTATGCAAATTGATTTATGCTATTTAATTCCGATTATGCTAAGAGATTCATGTTATTTGCTTGCTTCATGATAGTTGAGTTTCAATATATTTTTAAGATCTGTTTAAGTAATTCGATTTCATTTATGATACTTGATCATCGCTGCGTTTTAAGTTTCCCTTAAGGTTTTCTTAGATAACTACTTAGTTTTTAAGGTTAGTAATTGCTTTAGGATAATAGAGTTTATGCATGCTTCTTGATTAACATGTATTTGTCTTGATTTTAATTAGTATTTTAGTTCGTTTTTGTTATTATTTTTGGTGTAAGTTGGATAAATTGAGCACATTTTCATATTTTCTGATTTCCAACTTAATTTATCATATTTTAATCATAATTAATTATTTTTATATTTATTCTAGGTATTTTGAAGATTTTTTGTTTGGACATAATCAAGGATGAGTCTACGAGTGGAGTTTCAGCAAAAACGAGCCTCGATTTGAAGTATTTAAGTGACACTGGGTATGCTGAATGACATTGGGTTACCCAGTGTTGACTGTCTGTTGACTAACTATCAGAGAAATTAACCATAGCACCTAGCGGTAACCGTATCCGCTAGGCATACTGCTAGAGCTCCATTAAGTGCCCAGAATCCTATTTTTGGGAGGTTTCTTGTGCTCCAAGTCTTTGTAATCCTATATATTCCTTCTCATACTTCTTCAAGCTATAGTTGGACATTTTTTATGGGATTCCAAGGGTTTTCCAAGCGCTAGGACTGCTTCAATTCTCTTGATACTTCTCCATATTTCTTAGTTTTAAATTTTTAGTTTTTAGATAAAGTAGATTAGATCTTAGATAGTTTAGATTCAAGAAATCTTCGATCAAGACGGTGTTATTCTTCTTTGTTTAATTAGTAAGTTTCTGAATTCCTTTCATTTAATTTAGTTTAATTAATTATTATGCTTTTAATTTTTTCTTGGTAGTTGAAAATAATCAAAACAACAAAACAAACCCCCCATAATGAATTGTTTTCTCGGATATTTTGAGATTGTGATGATGATATTGTGGATAATTGTTATACTAGATTTAATGGGTCTAGAACCTAGATTCGTTATGAACCATCAATTGGGTTTTCCCAAGAGATCGTGGAGACGAATCAAAGCTCTAGACCCCTTGATTATTTAAACTTTTCGAAACCCTCTATTTTGATTGTTCTTCGTTTAAATCAGTTTATTATTTTTATGTGTTTAGGTTAGGTTTTTATTTCTATTTCTTATTCGTGAAAAACAAACACAAAAGGAACTTCTGAATCTATTTTTCCTTGAGAGACGACTTGAGTCAACTTATCAACTTACACACGATCCCGTTCTCTTGCGGGCGAGCTTTTAAAATTTGATAAATATTTATAAGTAGGTACACAAAAGTTCGAATCAAAATTTTGGCGTCGTTGCCGGGGAAAACTAAAGGTTGTGAATTTTGTGTTTGCTCTTCGTTATCCTTATTTGTTTTTTTATTTTCGTTTCGTTTATCTTTAATATTTATTTGTGATTTTTCATTTTACTTGTTTTTATTATTTTCCACCGGTGCGTTTAATCTTGTGCGTTGATTGTTGTGTTCGCAAGATACGTCTACAACCAAAACCCAAGATTTATCAAACCCTTTTTCAAAAAAAAATAAAAAAATATATAAAAAAAAATAAAAAAAAAATCGAGAATTATTTTTTTTATTTTATTTCTTTCAAAAAAAATTTATTAAAAAAAATTAAAATTTTAAAAATGTCTTACCCGTATGAGATACCACCATACGATTGGTGTCGTACACTTCGACCGGCCATTCCATTGAGCACCGTGATGAATAATTACTTTCCTAACGAGTACGGCCAAAAGAATCTTCCGATTTTCTATGGGCTTCGGAACGAGAATACGCAAAAATTCATTCAAAAGTTCGAGTAAATCACCCAGGACTCTCCGCTTCTCGGGCTTACTAGGGACCAAGTGAGGATGAGACTCCTCCCTTTTCAACTAAGAGATCAAGCAAAGAATTGGTTACGGAGGCAAGAGCCTGATTCCTTGCAAACATGGGATGAAATATACATAAAATTCATGTGTAAGTTCTACGTTCCCAATGTAGTTTGTGATTATTTTGGAGGCCGAGGACATTTGGAGAATGAATGCATAGTACAATTTGACGATGAGCCACAATGGAATGATACCAACTACCAGAAGCTCAGGGATTTGGTCGAGGAAATGTTCCATAAAGAGTTCATACCCCTACTAGCCGAAATAGAGAGTTTTGAACCTTAAAATGCTTCATCCACACAACCATGTTATGAAACAGGATATGACTCATTTAATTCGTCCGACTCTAATTCTTTCTATCCGAGTTATGAGTCTTATTCCCCTCCCAACGTAATTCGTTCTTACCCAAGCTATGAAGACTACCAACTAAATGATCAAATAATGGTGGGGCATCAAGATCACGAAGTCAAGACCATATGTCTACACGGCGAAATTGCGCAATCAATTGTGCAGGATTATGACGTTTCTGAACTTGAAAAGAAAGTATAGGAAACAAGTCGTCAAGTCGAGGCTTATATAACGAGAACGGCAGAAGAGAGAAATGAACTTCAAAGTCAACCGAAGCTGCCAATTTTTGATATGTTGGAGCCCACCATATATGTTGAGGATTTAAGCTTGAACGATCATTTGGGAGATATTTTTAAGGAAGAGGTTATAGAGGATTTGGTTGAAATCGCTTCCCCTGTGCTGATTGATGAAGTTTTATATGAGAATGTGGAAGAATTGCCATTGGAGCTTAATGTGCATCTTACGAATTTGTGTTTTCTCGGTTTTTATGCGGATAATGCGACAGAGCCGAATTTGGAAGAGATGTATACGGAAGATGAGATTGAGGGTTTAGTGGAGATCGCCCCTCTTGCGCTTTTGAGGACTTCAAGGATGATAATGAGGAGGTGTTGCCACTGGAGAACCTAAGCGATGTTAGAGATTCAAGTCTACTCGAGCTCAATGAGAATGGAGGTGTTGCGATGCCCAATGTAAAAGAGGTGGTGGACGAATTATTAGAGAAGGATGCAATGATCGAGCCTCTTATCGAGCCACCCAAAGCGTTGATAGAAGTTAAGACGGAGATGGTGATAGAGGTAATCAAGGAAATTCCCCCTCCCCTATGCTCGGATATAGATTTAAATATTTTTCAGAATGTTGAGGGGGATATCAAAGAAATAAAAGAGTTTGGATTGTTTGAGGGATTCGCCATTTGCTCGACGGACTTCCTAGTTTTTCCAAAGTTAAAGTATCGCCCCGTGCCCCAATTTACTTTTGATATGTTCGTGGTGATCAATTATTCGCTTTTCGACCTTCGAAGCTAAATGGTGTTTTTTTTTCTACGACTTGTTATCCATGCCCATTTCTACTCATAGATAACACTAAGACATGGCACGATCATCCTTTGTTTTTTGATCTGGGATAGCATCATTCGTAGAGGGCATCGAGCTTTCAACATTAAACAAGCGTTTCTTGGGAGGCAACCCAAGTGTTTGATTTCTTTTTCTTTTTCCTTAGCTTTTATTTTGATTTTTCTTAGTTTATTTCACTTGTTAAGTTGAATTTTTTTTTTTTGTTGTGGTGCGTTGATGCATTAGTTGATGTGCAGCAAAGTTGAAAAATTGCCAAAACTGGGGTGACCCCTTTACCGTTAGCAGTCCAGGCGAGTAACGATGACATGTACCGCTAAACAGGCCACTGG
The DNA here is from genome assembly GCA_014905375.1 of Phtheirospermum japonicum. Classification (NCBI taxonomy): domain Eukaryota; kingdom Viridiplantae; phylum Streptophyta; class Magnoliopsida; order Lamiales; family Orobanchaceae; genus Phtheirospermum; species Phtheirospermum japonicum. Next base: position 1,127,890 of record BMAC01000244.1, read on the forward strand.
GGAGTTATAGGAAGTCTAACGATTATCTAGCGGTAGCACTAACTGCTACGTACTAACTGCTACCATTGCACAGATAGTTTACCGGTACCACCTAGCGGTACGCCTTACTGCTAAGAATCCCGCTAGTTTAGCAGATTTGCGAAAGTGTGAAGATAATCGAGCTGACAATTTTTGTCGTTAATCAAGACATTTTCAATCACGCGATTCGAGGTGAATGATGATTGCACATAGCTTTTTGGAGAAGCTCGACTATATTCAGGGACATTTTCTTATTCCCTTTCTCCCTTGCTTTTATTTTCTTATATTCGTTTATGGCAATCAGGGGATTGCCGAGTTTTTAGAGGGGGGGATGGTTGAGTTGTGATTTATATTTGAAAATTTGTGCAATTTAAAAAAAAATCGTGATTTGTAGTAGATAATATTTTACGTGATTGATTACATTTTCTGTGTTGAATTGTGTTTGTCTGGCTTACCTGTCGAAGTTAACTAAGTATGATTTGATGTTCTTGTCCTTTGAGCGCGTATGAGTGCATAAATTTATCAAAACTATTTTCTATATATTGTAAAATGGTACCTGGATGCAATTGATTTCGCAAAACCTTAAAAGCAGCGTCGATTCAAAAAAATTTCATACAAAAGCCAGTGAGTAGCCTGAGTGTTTATCATCTTTGCATGTACTTGAATGCGTTCTATTTTGATATCTTCTTGAAATCGCTGTGTGTGGTTGACTTGAACATGACGTTAAGGCACAGAAAAACCCTAATTCTTGCAATATGCATATATATTAGCCACTATAAATTCTGAATGAGCCAATCATAGACAAATAATCTATTTCCATTAGACATGAGTGTTTTTGAGTCGATTCCTACAACCATTAAAAGCGTGGGGTAGGAGTTCATTATTTTTATTGGTTATTAGTGTTTTGGAATTTTTATCAGGGATTTATGAAAAGTTTGTAATAAAGGATCATATTTTATCATATTTTAATCATAATTAATTAGTTTTATATTTATTACAGGTATTTTGAATATTTTTGGTTTGTACATAATCAAGGATGTGCCTACGAGTGGAGTTTCAGCAAAAAATGGGCCTCGATTTGAAGTATTGAAGCTTACACTGGGTATGCTGAATGACACTGGGTTACCAAGTGTTGACTATCTATTGACTGCCTGTCAGAGAAGTTAACCATAGCACCTAGCGGTAACCGTAACCGCTAGGCATACTGCTAGAGCTATCGTTAAGTGCCCAGAATCCTATTTTTGGGAGGTTTCTTGTGTTCCAAGTCTTTGTAATCCTATATATACCTTACATACTTCTTTAAGATATAGTTGGACGTTTTTTAGGGGATTCCTAGGGTTTTCCAAGCCCTAGGGTTGCTTCAATTCTCTTGATACTTCTCCATATTTCTTAGTTTTAAGTTTCTAATTTTTAGATAAAGTAGATTAGATCTTAGATAGTTTAGATTCAAGAATTCTTCGATCAAGACGGTGTTATTCTTCTTTGTTTAATTAGTAAGATTCTGATTTCCTTTTTTTTAATTTAGTTTAATAAATTATTATGCTTTTAATTTTTGCTTGGTAGTAGAAAATAATCAAAACAACAAAACAAACCCCCTCTGATGAACTGTGTTCTTGGATATTTTGAGATTGTGATGATGAGATTGTGGATAATTGTTGGCTAGATCTAATGGTTCTAGAGCCTAGATTCGGTATGAACCATCAATTGGATTTTCCCAAAAGATCGTGGAGACGAATCAAATCTCTAGAACCCTTGATTGTTTAAACTTGTCAAAACCCTCAATTTTATTGTTCTTTGTTTAAGTCAATTTATTATTTTTATGTGTTTATATTAGGTTTTTATTTCTATTTCTTATTCGTGAAAAACAAACACAAAAGGATCTTCCGAATCTAATTTTCCTTGAGAGACGACTTGAGTCAACTTATCAACCAACACGCGATCCCGTTCTCTTACAGGTGAGTATAATTTGACAAATATTTATAAGTAGGTACACAAAATTTCATTTATGTAAGTTAAATTATTTGATTTAGCTTATGAATTTGAAGTATTGCTTAGTTTGTAATTTGGAATTAAGTTATCACTGCATTTTGGATTTTAAGTGAGTTGCTATTAGATAATTATTTAGTTTTGAAGTTAGGTTTTTAAAATTGGGTAAAATCCATGCTTTTATTCTAGTTGGTGAATTTAATTAAGTTAGAATTTAAGTTTATGCTCTTGCTTTTAATTTCTTAGTCGTTAATCAAAATCAAACAAAACCCCCCAAAAATATTCAATTTACGTTTTTATTAAACAAACTTCAAAGACACTGAATTTTGTTGTCCTTGAGAGACGACTTGAGTCAACTTTCCACCCTACAAGTGTCCTCGTACTCTTGCGAGAAAGCTTGAATATTTTAATTGAAATATATATAATTGGGGTGCATAAAAGCTTGGTTCAAATTTTGGCGCCGTTTCCGGGGACAACAATAAGGAGTCAAAGATTTTTGTTCATTTTATTTTAAATTCATCGTTTATTTCCATACGTGTGCTTGGTTTGGGTTTTGCCACTTTGTACGTTTCTGTTTTATTGAGTTTATGCAAGGTAGACATTCACTTCACCTCGATCTTTCACCATTCTTTGACGACATCCATCGTACAAAACCAACAAGACCAAGGACCATGTCCGTTCCCGAGAGTGTTTCTTCTATAGATACTGATTGTGTGTGCGACGAGATTCCCGAGACCATGACGAGACGATCAAATCATGGAGATGGCCATAATGAGTTATTCGACGCTTTAAATAATTACTTTCCCTTACCTCCAACACGAAGACGTAGGGGAGAATATGGATGCAAACCGTAATGATTTGCAGGCCGAATTCAACCACGAGCACATCAGGCCGAGCAACAACAAAGACAACGAAACAGAGGGAGGAACGCATAACACATCGAGAAGTTACATGACAATTATCCTGAAAGACCACCCCCTCAACGAGAGCGTGTATATGAATGGTTCGATGACCAAGACGTTTGAGATTTTGATGAAAGTGAATATGAGGAAGTTTATCATCGAAAGAGAGCACCAAGGCACGCTCGATCACCTAGACAGCGCGATTTGGCACGTCCAAAGTTTGTGCTTTTAGGTCCGCTTTTTTTCTTTGACTAACTGCAAGGGAAGTGGAGATTAAACCGCATAAAATTAATTTACTTCCGATTTTTCATGGAAATGCACATGAAGATCCTTTAGTGCTTTTAAACTGTTTTGTTGATGAAGTGTGCAGATTTACGGTTAATGGCCTTAACCGAGAGGAGTTGCAAATGATTTGTTTTCCCTATAGCTTGAAAGACAAAGCGAAGACGTGGTTACTATCCTTAGAACTGAGATGGTTAGCTGATTGGGAGATGATAAGCGAGAAGTTCCTCAATCAATACTATTTGGCACAAACAACAGGGCATCTTTGGAGGCAAATTGCTAACTTTTAATAGTTGGAGGGAGAATTTTTTCATGAAACATGGGAGCATTACAAGACACTTTTACAAGCATGCCCCCATCATAACTACTCCCCCGAGATGATTAATCAATTTTTCTTTGATGGTTTGTTAAACATTGGGAAAAGCCAAGTTGACATAGTGGCATGGGGAGATTTCGGAGACCTAATGGCCCTTGAAGCAACACGAGTGTTGGAGAAGCAGAGCGAAAAATCTGTACGAACCAATTCTCGACCTTGTAAAATAAAAGTAAATGAAGTATCCACAACCGAGATAGATAAAGATGAAGGAGTTAAGGTTTTGGTGCGAGATGGTCAAATAATCAAGGAGACGTGTAGGGAAATATTTAACGAGGAATTGGCAGCATGGAGAGTCGCGCAATGGAGCCAAACTTCTTTAAAGAAGACCGTTGAGACATGTGACCAATGTGGATCTACCGAACATTTGGCGAATATGTGTCCAACAAACAATGAACAACGAGAGGACATTAACGCCATCCAAAATTTTTCAAATCAGCCAAATTCAGGGCAGAAACCCATAAAGCAATTTCAGGCGCAACGTGATTCTCCTCTTTTTAAATGGGGTCCAGGGAGCCAAAATTATGCACCACCCGACCCGCAATACCCAATACCACATGCGTCAGTACCACCACCCCCAAATAATTTCCATATGCCAGGGCAAGTGTCCACTAAAGTTCAATCAGATGATCAGCTACTGATTTGGCAGCATAATCAAGTGGCCGAGACTATTAGAAACCGAGATGGACTCGCACAAGTTAGAAATGATGTCACGCAAGTTAGAGATGAGGTGAGGGAACTAACAATAACTATGAACGAAATTGCTAAAAGCACTCTTGAGAACTCATCTGGCCTGAAGAAACTAGAGATAATGGTTGGTCAAATATCCGCCTCTATGGACAGGAGTTTAAACGAGAAGGATGGACTTCCAAGCCAGGCAAAGCAAGCTTCGGCAGTCCATGTCCTTCGCAGCGGCAAGAAGATCGACAACGGTATAATTGACTTGGATAATGAAGTCGACGATGAGGACAAGACACCTTCTCCTACCAAAGAAGATATTTCTAACCCGATGAATCAACTGCATAAGTCTTCTAATAGATATGTACCTGGATCAATCAAAGGGACAATTCCGAATGGTGCCCTTAACCGAGACGATGTCTCTAAACCATCGCAGCTAAAGTAGTTGACGACCCATATCAAGGATGCTGTTCATTTTCCAAGCCATTTGCGTCCAGCTAAAGAGAATAAAAGATTCATGGAATTATATATTCTGTTGAAGAACGTCAATATTAACTTGCCTCTTTTGGATGTAATCAAAACAATGCCGTCCTATGTTAAATTTTTCAAAGAACTTGCTTCAAGGGAAAGACGCTTGGCGACAAATCATCATGTAGCATTAACAAAGGAAGTGAGCACAATTTTCAAGAAACCATTAGCACCCAAGGAACAAGATCCAGGAAGTTTCTGCATTACTATTTCCTTGGCTAATGGACAAACATCAAAATGGATGTTAGATCTTGTGGAAGGAATTAATCTAATTCCTTATTCACTTTATCGAGAATTTGATCTTGGAACACTGAAGCCAACAACCATGCGACTACAGTTTGACAACCGCTCAATTCGACAACCTTTGGGTATTGTTGAAGATAATTTAGTACAGGTTAGAGAGCTTATGATACCAGTTGATTTTGTGATTTTAGAGGTTGGCGAAGTACTGACTAAGAACAAGGAGCATACTATTTTTTTGGGGCGCCCGTTTATGTCTACCTCCCATACTTTGATTGATGTTCACAAAGGAAGGATGACAATGACCATTTTGGGCGAATCAGTGACATTTTCTCTAAAGGATATTCAAAACACTCCTATCCCTGCCTTACAAGATGATTATTCGATCATTGATCCCATTGCCTCATGCATCAACGAGCTAAAAGGAATAACAGTTTTGGATGATTTAGTAAACGATGAAGCCGCCAAATTTTTGAGAAGGGTGGCTGATATACTAGAAGTTGACTTAAGCAAAATCACTAAAGATTATGAGGAGTTTGAAGAGTTTGATGAAGAGTTATATGAAATAGCTAATGCACCAGAGCTCGAGCCCAAGGTGGAGCTAAAACCGCTACCAAGCCATTTGAAATACATTTTTCTCGAGCCCGACAACAAAAAGCCTGTCATTATATATTCTGGATTAAAAGAACATGAAGAAAAAGAATTAATTATGGTGTTAAGCAAGAAAAAAGAAGCCATATGATGGATCATTAGCGACATCAAAGGAATTAGTCCCACCACTTGCATGCACCAGATAGAGTTAGAACCTAATGCAAGGCCGGTAAAAGACAGCCAACGAAGATTGACGCCGACATTGTATGAAGTGGTCAAGAAAGAAATTTTGAAGTTGAAGGAAGAAGGGATTATTTATGCAATTTTTGATAGTAAATGGGTGAGCCCGGTTCATGTAGTGACTAAGAAGGCGCCATGACCATAGTCGAAAATGACGAAGGCCAAATTTCCCCTATAAGATTGACCACTGGATGGCGTATGTGTGTATTGATTATAGGAAATTTAACACAGCAACGAGAAAAGCCCACTTTCCATTACCATTCATTGACCAAATTTTCGACATACAAGCCGGACAGGAATTCTACTGTTTCCTGGATGGACTATCCGGTTACTATCAAGTGACTATAGCCCTGGAAGATCAAAGCAAGACCACCTTCATGTGCCCCTTTGGCACGTTTGCATTCTGGAGGATGCCGTTTGGTTTATGAAACGCTCCCACGACATTTCAAAGGTGCATGCTTTTCATCTTTACTGATTTTATTGATGATTTTTTAGAAGTATTTATGGACGAATTTTCTATTTTTGGTGACTCCTTTGAAAGTTGTTTGTCTAATTTGGCTAAAGTGTTATAACATTGCCTAGAGAAGAGTCTTACATTAAGTTGGGAGAAATCTCATTTTATGGTTAAAAGTGGCACTGTGCTAGGCCGTGTTGTTTCTAGGAAGAGGTTGGAAGTAGATAAGGCAAATATTGATGTTATTGAAACTCCCCCCCCCTCGTGATGATAAAGGAGTACGGAGTTTTCTTGGGCATGCAGGGTTTTATAGGCGTTTTATTAAAGATTTTTTCAAAAAATTAGTCGCCCACTATGTTAATTGTTAACTCAAGATACTCCGTTTGTGTTTGGTGAAGCTTGTATGAATGCATTTGAAACTCTTAAAGAAAATCTTACATCAGCACCGGTTGTTGTTGCCCCTGATCGGACCCTACCATTTGAAATAATATGTGATGTGTCTAACGAAGCTGTAGGGTCTGTTCTAGGGCAACGTGTTGATAAGTTTCTTAGAGTTATTTATTATGCAAGTTATATGCTTAACGACGCCCAACGTAACTATATGACCACTAAGAAAGAATTGCTAGCAGTAGTGTACTCATTAGATAAATTTTGATCTTATATTTTGGGAGCTAAGGTGATTGTGCATACTGATCATGCTACATTACGTCATTTATTAGCTAAACCACCAAGTAAACCACGTTTGATTCGTTGGATTTTTTTATTACAAGAGTTTGACGTAGAGATTAAGGATAGACGTGGCTATGAAAATGTTGTAGCTTGTCACCTATCTACGATGGTAACTGAAAATGATGAGCAAGGCATGATTGATGATTTATTTCCATATGAAAATACTTATGCTCTTGATGCATCGATTACTCCTTGGTATTTGGGTAATGTGAATTTTCTTGTTTGTGATACCAAAAGAGAAAAAGGTGTTTGCATAAATGCAAGAGCTACTTCAGGGATGACCCCTTTGTGTCTAAACGATGCAAATATTGGTTGAACAAACGTTATGTTCTGGATGATGAGATGATTACAATTCTGCACTTCTGCCACGACCTTGGTGGGCATTTCAGGGCGCAGAAAACAGCATTCAAGATTCTCTTGGTGAATTTTTATTGGCTAACCCTGTTCGCCGATGTTTACGAATATTGCAAGACATGCGATAATAGCCAAAGGACAGGGAATATGGGAAAAAGAGATAAGATGCCACTAGTACGAAATCAAGTAGTGGAGATTTTTGACGTTTGGGGAATTGACTTCATGGGGACGTTTCCAAAAAGCGGCGATTTTGAGTACATCATGGTGGGCGTAGACTATGTGTCCAAATGGGTGGAAGTTATTCCTATACGCAAGGCTAATGAAGAGATCGTCCTGAAAAGTGATGGCGTCCACTACTGCTAATAAGTACACTTCCACCCATAGATTTGGAGTCCCTAGAATGATAATAAGTGATGGAGGGAGTCACTTCTACAATAGAGCATTCGAGAGATTGATGAATAAGTGCGGAGTACGACACAAGGTGGCTACCCCTTACCATCCTCAAACCTCCGGTCAAGTTGAAACAGGCAACCGCCAATTGAAGAGCATTTTAAAAAAGACGGTGGGTCCAAATAGAAAATATTGGGCCACAAAACTGGTAGATGCACTTTGGGCTTATAGGACTACATACAAGACAGTGCTGGGTTTAACCCCTTTTCAGCTAGTTTACGGAAAAGCGTGTCATCTGCCAGTTGAGCTAGTGCATAGAGCAAGTTGGGCAATCCGTAAGCTTAATATGGACCATGGAGAAGCAGGCAAATATAGGAAGCTGGAGCTGACTCATCTAGAAGAAATGAGAAACGAAGCTTATGACTGCGCTTGGAGGCAGAAAAAGATGATGAAGACACGTCACGATCTCCAAATCATTGATAAGCAATTGGAGGTTGGTAAGTTAGTTTTACTTTAGAATTCATGGTTGAAATTGTTTTCTAGGGAAGCTGAAGTCGAGATGGAGTGGGCCGTTCGTGATCAAGGAACTAAATGATTTTGGAGCAATCACTCTCTACGACAAACAGAAAGATACAACTTTTAAAGTTAATGGTCATCGAGTAAAGATTTACCGTGAGGGAATGGTGACGAATAAGGATCGTGAAGTGGTGGATTTAGTAGATCCACCTTCGACTAAAGATTAACTTCTAGAAATGCGTCAAGCAAGCGACGTTAAAAGTTGCGCTTCTTGGGAGGCAACCCAAGCGTTTGTTTTACTTTTCTTGTGTTTTTATTTTCCTTTATTTTTTTATTTTATTTATTTAGTTTTCAAGAAAATTGTTATAATACGTTTATGCGGAGTTTATGTGCACTAAAGGACAAAAATTAGCCAATTCTGAATGCCTAACTGTTACCTAGCGGTAACTCATTACCTCTAGAAATTACCGCTAGCATTCGGTTCAGGCGAGTAACGATAGAAGTCAACCGCTAGACTGGCCGCTAATTGTCAAGAACAGGGGTAACGATAAGTGCTTAACGGTAATACCTAGCGGTTGGCCCTACAGCTAAGGGAACTGCTAGCATCCCAGTTTTATGAAAAATTAGGATAAGTAATTAGAAAATTCTTTGGAATTTATTTCTATAAGAAAAGTTTTATTTTGGTTAGGTTTTGGTCAGTTTTTCAAGTAATAATATGTCTATATTGCCTACGTTTTAAGAGTTCTATTTGAAATAGGTAAGTTTAATTATCCTACCTTAAATTGAAGTTGGAGATGATTTAGGATTCCTACTTTCAAGTCCAAGGATACCTATAAATAACCAACCCATATGACTCCACCTCTCATAATTCCTTCAAGCCTTCATAATTCCTTCAAGCCTTTCTCATACACAAGCCTCTCAATTCCAAACTTAGTTTTCTTTTAATCAAACCATGAAATGCCGCCAACAACAATCTAGCGCCATGAAAGAGCTGCAGGCCGAGCTGGCCAAGGCTCAGGAGGAGATTAAAAAATGAACCACTGATTTTGACGACACCATGACGACGATAGCATACCTGGGAGGCAACATCTCTGCTTTAGAGGAAGCGCTTGTAGAAGAAAATGAGAAATTGGCTATGGAGGAAGCGTCTAGTAGGTTCTTCTTTCGCGAAGGGTTGAACCTCATACACGATAAGCACGGGCTTAGGGAGCAAATTCTGGAGAAGGAAGCTGACATCCGCCGGCTTGAAGAAAGCAATGGTGTCCATCTATGAAACATTGAATACCAGAAGCAGGAGTTTGAGGATGCCAACGAAAAAATTATCGAGCTGGAGGAGAGAATCTATGGATCTAGTGGCTCAGCCATGATTAGCAATTTTCAATTTAGTCGAGTCATTAGGATTTTTATTTTCTTGTTTATTTTGAGTCTTATGTTTTAATTTAGCTTGTTTTATTTTTATTTTTAATTTTTTGTTAATTTATCATTACGCGATCGCATGTCAAAGAAATTTTATTCTGAAGTTCGTGTGATTCAATTTATTTAAATTCTGTCGAACGATTAAAACTTTTCGCTAGTCTTGCAGCCCTGATTTAACGGTAGCACCTAGCGGTTAGTAAGACCGCTAAGTCAACAGTTATCCACCAACAGGAGAAGCTAGCGGTATGAACTAGCTGTTACTCTTACCGCTAGGGGTAACCGCTAAGTCATTCACAGCCCGACCCGTATCTGACTTTATATGCTAAAAGGAATAGTTTTCTTGTTATTCTTTAAACCGCTAACCTGCAGAGATAAGAACACGGCTAACCCTAAGGTTCAAATCGCTACGCCATTGCTACGGTCTCATTGTTACTTACTAGATCCACCGCCTTTCACATCAATTTTCTGACAAATTCAATTCACATAGGCTAAAGAAAACGACAACAGAAGGAAGTGGCGAAGGGCTTCTCTTTCAAATCAAGATTTGGCCGAATTCGGGGTAAGCATGGCTCAACTTGACTTAATTAAACTGTTGGATTGGGATTTGTAGGTTTAGGATAGTGTTTGGGTTGATTTGGAGTAGATTTGGGTTGATAATCATCGGCGAAAATATTGCACAGAAGGTGCTCGACGATTTGCCTAGCGGTTACATGAAACGGTAACAACAACCGCTAGATATTACCGCTAACCCTTAGAGGTACGAAGTAACATTTAGGCTTACCGGTAAGCCTTACCGTTAAGCGTTCTGCCGGTATTTTTTTTTCCGGGAGTTTTTCATACGACATTCGAAGCCGCATTCCGGCAACTTTCTTGGACACGATGGCCTCATCTTCACACAGCAAATGGAAGAACATGGCGAGTAGGATAGGAGTGATTTGTACATTTTTGTATGTTATTTTCGTGTGTTTATGCATTGTCTTTTGTTTGCTTTTACGTGTTTTAGGTTTATCTTTTTCTCATTTTTCTTCCTTTTAATGTTTTTCTACTCTATTTTATAAGTAATAATCTAATTTTGATTTATTTTTGTGTTTTAGCTCAAAATGAAGAAGCAAGATGCACGACGTGCTGTCGATGCCCATAGCCAGCGCCGCGTCGATGCTAGGAGACGCCCGCGTCGATCGATGCTAGGTCAACGCAAACTCTCTGTTGCATCAACCTTTGCTCCATCATTCGATGCTCAAGCTGACACAAACCCTCTGTTGCATTAATCCATGCACGCGTGAAGTGTAGTTTTTCGTGGTTTTAGAAGAGTTTTTGTGGTGTTGAAATATATCAACAGGTTCATGGCTTGGTATTATCGGAATTCGATTCGATTGAGAGAATCAATATGTTTCAAGCTTTAAAAAGTAAAAGAAAAATGAAAATAAAACAATTAAAGTAACTAAACTAAGCTAGGAATTGAAATTGCATATGGGTAGGATGACTCGTCGTGTGCCTCAAATAGAAAATGCAAAGCAATAATGAAAATAAGCAAGAAAATGTAATGTTTCACCAAGTACAAGCATGCAAGCACAAGTTACAACTGATAAGCGAGAAATTACACGCTAATTAACGGTTTAATTCCGGTGATTTTATGTGCTTAATATTATCATATATGCTTATTTCTCGCATAATTGTTATTATGAGCAATCAAGCACTAATCATATATTTCTTCTCTATTTTGCAGTATTTGGTGCTATATTTATCGAAGGATGTCTCACAAGGAAGTAGAGAAACGAGGATTGACGAATCGACGAGAGAAAAACCAAGAATCAGGAAGGTAGCATCGATGGCTCGCGTCGTGGGCGAGGATGACTCGCGTCGGTCATCGCAATGTGCGGTGTTGCGTTGTTTGTGCGCGCGTCGGTCGATGCCATGTCGACGCCTTGCCGACGAGTAGCTTCTGAAGCGTCGATTGAAGACCCGTCGGTCGACGCCAAGTCGACGAAAACTTTCTGTAGTGTCGATGGAAGGAGTGTCAATCGACGCCCATGCAGGTCGACGCGGGCGGGTGATGCGCGTCGACGCCTATGGCTGGCTCGCGTCGGTCGACGCTCTGTCGACGCCGACGTGGCAGAGTTATTTTAGGAAGAATCTTGGGCGGCAAGAAATAGGAATTCTATATAAATCTTACCTTATTTCGTCCAAAGAAGACTTTGACACAATCTTAGGGTTCCAAGGCTTGAAGAGGGGATCCTAAATCACCCAATAAACAAGAGCTTGAAGATCCAAGACCAACAATCCAAGATCTAAGCTTTCTTATCTCTTCCCTATCTTAGAACAATGTTTTATTTCATTATTTTCTTGTTATTCTATGAACTCCATGAGTGAGTAGATTGTTTTATCTAGTTCTAGGGATGTTGAAACACTCGTGAAACTATGTTTAATTGATTTATGCAATATTGTATTTCGTTCTTCATATGCGATTGTTTGTGTTGTTCTAATTTCAATTTATGATTGCTTAATTCTTAATTTGGCTTGATCACCTAGATTAGGGATTTGGTTTTCTATTGCTAGAAATAGGATTGCTTCCCGTGTAATTGTCGTAATTACTATTTCTTTGAAGCAACTAATGATTGTGAATCGTTAGAGACAACACAACATAGGTTGAATGAACCGAGCTTATGCATTTGTTGCCTAGATTAATCTATTTGCCTAAATGTTAATGCTGTTGTTGGGTTAAACCTAGAGAGCTTATTCTAGGTTATTCAATAATTAGAATCAATTAAAGAGCTTATTTAAATTGAGTAAACTGTAAGGGCAAATTCGAGTAGCAGAGCTTATTGCTACTTAGGGTTTTAGTCGCATATGATGAATGGATTATGAAATTGTGATTGGTTAAATAAGTGGAACGAGGGTGGAAACGGAACCAGGACTGGGAGCTTAATTGATTTGTTTCGTTATTTAAATTCTTTAGTTATTTATTTTGTTCTCTTAGATTAGTTTACAATTCTCACCTCGTTTATTTGTTTAAATAAAATACGAATCATCACAATTTAACCACACTCCTCGTGGGATCGACCCTTACTTATCGCTACTACTAGTTGGTAGAGAGAAGTTGAGGAAAAATAAATATTTAATTTGACGCTTCAACGACGAGCGGTCAACAACTATGCATAAAATCCTAAATAATGCAAATTACCAAGAATTGAAAGCATGGATGTAAAGAGCAATGGAAATTAACTAGAAAGTTCAAAACTTTAGGGAAAATAACAAGCAACAAAGAGTAGATCTAAGATTTAACCTAAAACTATGCATAAAAATAAAATTGCAAATAAAGCATAGCAAAATCTCAAAATCAAGACGATCCAAGAGACGATCTATGATCTATATGTCTCACTCTTCTAGATACATAGCCAATTCATAAGTTTCATCATGAATTCAAGGTGCTAAGGAAAAAAACATAAAATGAAGAACAAATCATGGAAATGGAGAACAAGCATAGAAATAAAGCATAAAACATGAAATTGAAAGGAAACTTACTTGAATTAAAGGAAAGAGTAGCAAGCTTGAATTAAATTGCATCAAAAGTAACAATCCAAAGGAGTATTTGGATTCTTCTTAGGCTTACAAACCCAAGGAGGTGCTTGAAATTAAATCTAATCTAGAAAAGGAATTACATCAAAGCTTGAGATTCTATTTATACAAGTTAATTAGGGGTAAATGGGTCAATTATTCCATATGAGCTTGGATTTCAATGTATTGACCAAATTTGACCCAAAATGGTCAAAATAGACCATTTGGGTCGAGTTTGGCTTGGAAAATTTGCAAGGTGGCTCGACATGGCCCGAGATGGCTCGGTGCTGGGCGGGCTGTCTTGGAAGCTGATTAACAAGAATTTCTCTTGATTTTAGTTAGTATTTTAGTTCCTTTTTATTATTATTTTCGGTGAAAGTTGGATAGATTGAGCATATTTTCGTATTTTCTTGTCTCCAACTTATTTTATTATATTTTAATTATAATTAATTAATTTTATGTTTATTTTAGGTATTTATAAGTATTTTAGTTTGGATTTAGTCAAGTATGGGCAAACGAGTAGAGTTTCAGCGAAAACGGTTTTTCATGTATCCTGCCCACTAGCCCTGCCGAGCACTGCCGACCAAGCCTGCCGAGCGCTGCGCACACCTGCTGACCGTGCCTGTGCCAGTCCACCCGCGTCGACCATTTTACGTCGGTCGAAGAAATAACCGTTATAGAATACCTGATCGATGCACCTGCCCACGAACTCTCTATAGCGTCGATCATAAACGTATCGATCGACGCCAGATCGACGCAAATGCCTAGAAAATGCGTTTTAAAGGGTTTCTTGCTACCCAAGACTTCCCACAACTATAAATACCCTATGTATTTCATTTTTTTTAACAGACATAATCATATTTCTAGGTTTTAAAGGCCTCTTAGGGGCTGACAACCCCAACGACTGTCGTTTAAATTCGTAGTTACTTCTCATAATTCTTAGTTTTAGATTAGTTTAGATTAGTTCTTAGATAGTTTAGATAATCTAGATTCAAGATTCGCTTCCGGAACGCTGCAACTTTCATCATAATTTAATTAGTAAGTCATTAATTCCTTTCGTTTTAATTTAGTTTAATTAGTTCTTATGCTTTCGATTATTGCTTGCTAGTTAATTTAGAATAATTCAATCAAAACAAACAAAAAAACCCCTATGTATGATGAATTGTATGATCTTGGTGAATTTGGATTGATGATTGGGATGAGATTATTATGATGATATTGATGAGATTGATTGGCTAGATCTAACAGGTCTAGAGCCTAGAATCGTTGTGAACCATCAATTGGGTTTTTCCCAATAGATCGTGGAAACGATTCGAAGCTCTAGAACCATTGTTTTCAAAATCTTTTCAAAACTCTTAATTTTTAATTGTTCTTAATTTAGATCAATTTATTGCTTTTACGTGTTTAGATTAGGATTTTATTTTTATTTCGTATTCGTGAACAAACAAACACAAAAGGAACGTCCGAGCCTAGTTTTTCTTGAGAGACGATTCGGTTCAACTTATTACCTACACGTGATCCCGTTCTCTTGCGGGCGAGCTTTTAAATTTTTGACGAATCTTTATAAGTAGGTACACAAAAGTTCGTATAAAAAATTTGGCGCCGTTGCCGGAAAAAACTAAAGGTTGTGAAATTTGTGTTTATTCGTCGTATCCTATTTATATTCTTATTTCGTTTTGTTTATCTTTAGTATTTATTTGTGATTTCTCGTTTATTTCATTTTTATTATTTTCCACCGGTGCGTTTAATCTTGTGCGTTGAGTGTTGTATTTGCAAGGTACGTCTACAACCAAAACCAAAGATTTATCAAACTGTTTTTCGTAAAAAAAAAAAATATATTTTCTTTTTCAAAAAAAATAAAATTTAAAAACATTATTTTTAATTTAAAAATATTTTTCTTAAATCTAAAAAAAATCAAAAATTAATTTTTTATTTTATTTCTTTCAAAAAAAAAAACTTCAAATTAAAAAATGTCTTACCCGTACGAGATACCACCATTCGATTGGCCTCGTGCACCTCGACCGGCTATTCCATTGAGCGACGCAATAGAGAATTTCTTTCCTGACAAATACGACCAATTGAATCTCCCGATTTTTCATGGGCGTCGGAAAGAAGATGCGCTAAGATTCATTCAAAAGTACGAGTTCATCACTGGTAGTTCTCCCCTTCACGGGCTTACAAGGGATCAAGTGAAGATGCGACTCTTCACTTTTGCACTGAAGGAAGAAGCAATGAAATGGTTTGAAAGGCTAGAGACCGATTCTCTGCGAACATGGTATGAAGTAGGCGCTAAGTTCATGAGGATGTTCTTCGTACCTAATGTAATGTGTGATCATTTTGGATAGAAAGGGCATATGACGCATGAATGTTTGGTAACATTTGATGGTGAGCCAAAGGAGGAAGTTGTCGCCGTCCAAGATTGGCAGCAAGATCAAGAAGCCGAAACCATACACCATCAAGAAGAACGTGCGCTATCGACCATACGAGATAACTATTCTAAGCTTATAAAGAATATGGAGGCACTGTGTGGTCAAATCGAGGATTATTTAGCGAAAAGGTCAAACGAGAAAGACGAACATCCAAGTCAGCCTGAGATGCCGATTCTTGTTGTGATTAAGCCCATCTTAGAGGTTGCGAATATGAGCTCGAATGATCATTTAGGAGAAGTTTGCGAGGAGGAGGTGTTTCCATTGGAGAACGTAATCGACGATGGAGATTCATGCCCAACCGAGCTCAATAAGAATGGAGGAGATGCGATGCCCAATGTAGAAAAGGTGGTGGACGAATTTATCGAGAAGGATGTGATGATCGAGCCTCTTATCGAGCCACCCATGATCGAGTATGAGAATGAGATGGTGGTTGAGGTAATCGAGCAAAATTTCCCTGCCCTATGCCATTATATAGATTTTAATATTTTTCAGGGTGTTGAGGGAGATGCTAAAGATTTGAAGAAGTTCGGAGTGTACGAGGGATTTTCCATTTGTTCGACAGATTCCCTAGTTTTTAAGGAAGTAGAGAATCACCCTATGCCGTAATTTACTTTTGATATGTTCGTGGTGATCAATTATTCGCTTTTTTGACCTCCAAAGCGAATTGAAGTTTCTACAACTTGCTTTCCGTGCTCGCCTTGGTGATTTAAATTTCCTAAATGAACTCTTGGAGAAAACTTAGGCGTGGCACGATCGTCACTTGTTTTTGGATTCGGGATAGCAGCGTTCGTAGAAGACGTCGAGCTTCCGACGTTAACCAAGCGCTTCTTGGGAGGCAACCCAAGTATTCGTTTTATTTTCTTCTTCTTTAAGTTTTACTAGTTAGTTTTTTTTATTCGTTTGTTTTGTCTTTATAGGTATTTATTCAAGATATTTTTGATCACGAGTTCGAGATGAAGGATTATTGCACGAACGCCTTTTTGGAGTTGCTCGCCAATTTTTCAGGGATGTTCTCTTATTTCCTATCTCCCTTGCTTTTCTTTTCTTTTGTTTTACTTATGTCAATCAGTAGTTTGCCTCGTTTTTAAAGGGGGGGATGGTTGAGGGTTATTTATAGTAAAATTTGTGCAATTTTTAATTTTTTTTACGTGATTGATTGCTATTGCTGCGCTGAATTGTGTTTGTATGGCTTGCCTGTCAAAGTTAATTAAGTATGATTTGAAGTTCTTGTTTTTTGAGCGTGTATAAGTGCATAAAATTTTTCAATATTAGTATTTATATTGTAAAATGGTACTTGGACGCAATTGATTTTGCAAAACCTTAAAAGCAGCGTCAATTCAAAACTTTTTCATGCAAAAAGCCAGTGAGTAGCCTGAGTGATTATCATCTTTGCATGCGCTTGAATAAGTTTCAGTCTTGATATCTCTTTGAAACCGTTGTGTGTAGTTGACTTTGAAAATGACGTTAAGGCACAGAAAAAACCCTATCCCGGCCATATCCATAAATTTTAGCCACTATAAATTCCGAATGAGCCAATCATAGCCAAATACTCCATGCCTTTAGCCATGAGTGATTTTATTGAGTTGACCCCTACTAACCAATTAAAAGCGTGGGCTAGGAGTTCGTTATTTTTATTGGTTGTTAGTGCTTTGAAAATTTACCAGGGATTTATGAAATTTTTATAATTAAGGACCACCATCCGGAAAAAAAAGAAAAAGAAAAAAAAAGGATACCCCATAAAAATTATAATAACTGGGGCAATTAAAAAAAATAATAATAAATAAGAAAGGATGGCGAGTCTTGTTGAGTAATTGCCTACGCGTTTAATTTAAGGCTTGAGTTTATTGTTTATTTTTGCGTGAAGCCTAATGTTTAAGAGGCAAAAGAGTTGTGTTGAATAAGAATAACATTATAATCTTCAATTGTGTTTAAGTGGTTTGAGCGACAAGTCGGTTTTACAGTTTATGAGTTGAGAAATAGTCCAAGTTGAAGGCTACGTTATGAGTGTATAGTGTTATTTTTGAATGAGGTGAAGCAATTTTGCTTCGTGATTAGATTAGGTTGAGTGATTTATTTAGCCACACGACTTATATATTCCATACCCGTCCAAAGAGCCTTACATTACAACCCGAAAAGACCTTTTCCGATTCTTTGTTGATAACACACTTAATTTGCGATTAAGAAGAGATTGATTTTTCGTGCTTATTTATTGTGCATGTATTTGTATGATTTGAGCATATACACGTCCCATGCAGAAAATACTTGAGTGCTTTGAGCGCACACCCTATATATTACCCTTTTGAGAGGATGCATGAATTTAATTTTTCGAGCGACAATGTAATAAAGGTAGAGTGATTGAAGTTGCGTTGCATGTATCTATATTTCAAAATTAATTATGTAGCACTACACGACTCCTTATTTGAGCTTATTTTCATTCTTGTTATACTTTGAAACTATCGTTTGTTCGAGGACAAACAAACTAATTAAGCGTGGGGTAGTTGATTAACATGAATTTGTCTTTATTTTAGTTAGTATTTTAGTTCATTTTTATTATTGTTTTCGGTGAAAGTTGGATAGATTGAGCATATTTTCGTAATTTCTTATCCCCAACTTATTTTATTATATTTTAATTATAATTAATTAATTTTATRTTTATTTTAGGTATTTATAAGTATTTGAGTTTGGATTTAATCAAGGATGGGGAAACGAGTAGAGTTTCAGCGAAAATGGGCCGCGATTTGAAGAATTTGAAGTTGCCGACTTTTTATAACGGTTTTTCATCTGAAACCGTTATAGTATCCTGCCGACCAAACCTGCGCCAGTCCGCCCGCGTCGACCATTTTACGTCGGTCGAATAAATAACCGTTATAGAATCACTGATCGACGCACCTGCCCACGAACTCTCTGTAGCGTCGATCCTAAACACATCGATCGATGCCCGATCGACGCAAATGCCTAGAAAATGTATTTTTAAGGGTTTCTTACTACCCAAGACTTCCCACAACTAAAAATACCCTATGTATTTCGTTTTTTTAACAGACATAATCATATTTCTTGGTTTTAAGGCCTCTTAGGGGCTGACAACCCCAACGAGTGCCATTTAATTTCGTAGTTACTTCTCATAATTCTTAATTTTAGATTAGTTTAGATTAGTTCTTAGATAGTTTAGATAATTTAGATTCGAGATTCGCTTCCGGAATGCTGCAACTTTCGTCATAATTTAATTAGTAAGTCTTTAATTCCTTTCGTTTTAATTTAGTTTAATTAGTTCTTATGCTTTCGATTATTGCTTGCTAGTTAATTTAGAATAATTCAATCAAAAC
>BMAC01000244.1:1147061-1183337 GCA_014905375.1 Phtheirospermum japonicum
GCAGTCGATCGACAGCGCTCGACAGGTGCTCGGCAAGCGTGGGCGCTGAGTCTCGGAAGCTCTCGGCGGCTCTCGGCAGGCGCTGTCTCTGACACTGGGTAACCCAGTGTCATAACATGTACCCAGTGTTAGCCATAATTCTTCAAATCGAGCCCCGATTCCGCTAAAACTCTAATCATAAGCCCATACTCGACCATATCCAGACTAGGATACTTCAGAATACCTAATTTAAACATAAAATTAATTARTTATGATTAAAATAACCATATTAAGTAGAAAATCAAAAGGAAACACGAAAAACAACAAAACGAGAAAACAAACAAAAACCTAACAAAACTCGACTCAAAAACTACCAAAATCAACATAAAATCCTAATTAAAAACACGAGAGAAATACGAAAATTACATGCAAAACAACTACCCCACACTTATCGGTTTGTTCGTCATCGAACAACGAAAAGAATTGAGAGTGTACATGCAATGAACATAGTGTAAAAAGAAAAATCCTTGTGCTTATCCGTATTAATATGATGGGATTATCAATATAAACTCGCTAGTGTCAAGCATTGCTAGTATTACTCTTTCTCAAATGCAAGCCAAATCGATGACTTCCTCACAAATGGAAATTTGAGGGTATTCGCTCAATTCGCTCAAGTGTATATAGGACGTGTATACGCTCGAATTGGACAATGCATGCACTCGTCAAGATTTCAGAAATTGGACGTTCAAAATTGCTCATATTACATGACCAATTAAGAATCGAAAGAGGTCTTTATTATGGGTTGTAATGTTGGCTCTTTGGTAAGGTATGAAATATTTGGATAAAGTGTCTAACACACGATCAAACGTGATCAATAACACACACAAGATCATAACTTCTAAAACCCGAAGCTTAGATCGCTTCACCTTTCCCGATTCACCAAACTCTCATTCGAAACCCTTTCGTTCACCCACATTCCCGACTTTTATTTCACAACACTTAGAAACTTTTTGAATTTGCTTCTTTTCACTAATCTTAGCCTTTTTGGATTAGGCTTTTCACATGAACGCACGCTTTTATCACTTTTCGTGATTTGTGTTGGAATTTTATTCTCTTTTTATTTTATTTTTTGTAAAAGCAACTCAAAACCCGAAACCCTCAATTGATTTCCCACACATTTCGAGTCAACTAACGACATACCCTCTCACCTCATAATTTATGGAGATATAAGAGCTAAAATCGAGCTCGGCTAACAAGAAACGGGATAAAGGCTCAAGGGGTCTCATTTGGGATTTTTAAGTAGCTTACATATATGAATATGGCTGGAACAAGTGTAATATATGTGCCTCGAGGTCATTTTTGAATTCAATCATGTACGAGAAAAATCAAACCTCCTCAATGCAATTTCCATAAAAATGCAAGCAAGCCGATATATCACACAAGGCTACTCACTAGTTTGCACCGAATTTGGGAGTGAAATCAAAAGTGCTTTTAGAACGTTGCAATCTTTTCACGAGAAAATGTTGATTATATATATATATAGGCGGGTTTGGACGAAGCCCAAAAATTCACCCCTTCCCACAAGAGGCAATAAACAAGCAAAAACCTGACAAGTAAACTATTCAAACCTCCAAGCACGTGCAGTTGTTCAACAATGTAATAAAGACACAAACAACACAAAAATTGACTCAACCATATAAATGCGCAAATAGTAAGCGTCACTTCGCCAAGAATGCGTCACTTCGCCAAGGCTCGAGTTAAGAAAAACATGCTTTGTAATACCCAGACCCTAATCACCTACCCACCCCACACTTAAACCATGCGATATCCGCATTTTAATGAAAACCATGTAAAAGGAGGAGGAATAGAAACTTCCTTAACCGAGCGAGTCTTGGTCAGGCTCGGTAGGGTCCACTTGAGTATCTAAGCAATCCAAGCAAAAACCAAACATGGCTCGTGTCTCCCGGCATCATGAACGCTACTCACTTATCCAATCGCCCAAGTTTGAAGTCGAAAAATGACACACTATACAAGAAAGTCATACGAAATAAAAAACTCAACAAAATATGTACTCGAATATCAACGAAATATTTTTTTTTGTTTTTTTTGATTTTTCAAATGTTTTTGGATTTTCATTTTAAGAAGAAAGAAAGAAAATAAAAGAAATAAACAAGAAGAACTTGGGTTGACTCCCAAGAAGTGCTTGTTTTACGTCATTAGCTCGACGTACTCCCTTTTTGGTTAAGGCGGGAAGATAACGGGAGGGTCCACCAAAACAATCTCCTCCTTGTCGGGAGGATCTACTCTTTGGAATGTCCTTGGCGCATTTCATAGATCATATAAGATCCGCCAAAAAGTGAACGTTCCAAGTGGGCATTTGAAGCTCGTCTCGGCTAGGTCCTCGGGTGGGATAGTGGTTTTGAAGTGACCCGATGACTCGTCAAAGAAACGATAGGAGCAATGGCCGGCTAGCTTCTTCAACCTTTGATCGACAAACGAGGGAGGGAAATGATCTCTCTTGGTAGCCGCATTAGTCTTCTTAGAATCGATCAACATCCTCCATCTCGTCGTAGCCCTCATGGCAAACAATTCTCCTTTCCCCTCCTTTGGAACAATGTGAATGGGATTCACCCACTCACTCTTATCAATCACAAACACCAATCCTTCCCACAACAACCTCCAATTCCCGATTTTCACTTTCTCCATACGGGGGCTAACTCCTGGTCTCCAACCAATATCCCCCTTAAAAGTTTTAAGCATGTCAACCAACCTCTCTTCCTTCTCTCGATCCGAATTTTCAAAGATGATAATTGGCTTGCTCACCTCTTCCTCCTCAAGATAATCATCAAGCTTTCCAATCCCATCATCAACAATCTCAACCCCAAGAAAATCTTCAAATTCTCCAACCCTATCATCAATAACCCCCACCTCCCCCTCTAAAAAGTCATCGTTGCCCTCAACGACACACCGAGAGTCATTGACACACAAATTGGGGTCACATAGAGGAACAACGGGCTTATAGTTAAGAATAAGGGGCTCATTATCCGCAAAACGATCCTCAATATTGACATCCGGGCCAACCTCCTCCTCAAGGATCTTATCCTCCAAACAAATTCGTTCGACCGTGGCCTTGATGAAGTCCATATATACCCACTCTTCGCAAGATTGTTTTGAAGTGAAAGGTAGAGGGTCAAGAGAGGTAAAAACATCCGAAAATGAACACACGTCCTCTTCCGATGGCGAGACAACCGAATCAACTACCCCACACTTGTCAAGGAGAGTGACAAGAAAAGTAGGCGAAGGTAGTGAGTCCACGTGATAACTAACAAGAGGATCGTGAGGCTACGGGGGAGTAGGACAATCGGGTCCCGCACAAAGAAGAGTCGGTTCCGGGTTAGACATTTGAGTGATTTGAGCCTTTAACATCGCTATTTTCATCTTCAACTCAAGCTCCATCGAGGATAAAGCCATGTTCACATCATAATCATGAGAATACGTCGGTGGAGAAGATTTTCGCTCAGGAGGGCCACTTGGGACAATGTAGCTCCCACCTCGAAATAACTCATAAGGATCGGGAGTCGGCGGTGGAGTAAAAGAAGGCGTAGTACAAGCGAGTCCCGCTTGATATCCACGACCTCCATACATATCAACGGAATTGAACGAGGAAGTTAAAGGGCAAGAATTGGACATATGATCACCCGTTCCACACCATCCACATCCCGGATGGGGGGGGGGGGGGGGTTGAGGGGCACTTATCACATTGGTGCTCAGACCGCCAAATGACTCATAATCCTCGTGATCTTTAGCGGTTAAAGGTAGAATTCGGGGAACACCAACCGAGCCGGGAAACGGAGTTTTAATATTCGGATAAGGATTTGAAACCACCATACCCTCCGGAAGAACCATCCATACCCACGACGCCACCAAGCCCAACATGTTTTGCACCATGCCCTCCCATGTTGGGTTGCCCATAACCATAACCACCATTGGCAACGTTGTTTGCACCGTGCCCTCCCATGTTGCCATACCCATTATACAACATCTCATTCCCAAAATGGTTTGAACCATGCCCTCCCATGTTGGGAATGTATCCACCATAGCTACAATTACCTAACATACTTAACAAAAAAAAAAACGTCAAATAACAAAGCAAGCTAAAAACACAATGAAACTACAAGAAAATCGAAAGCCTTAACCAAAACGAGTAGCAATGGAGCCATTTTGAAGTGTAGGTTTTTGTGGTTTTAGAAGAGTTTTTGTGGTGTTGAAATATATCAACGGGTTCATGGATTGGTATTATCAGAATTCGATTCGATTGAGAGAATCAATGTGTTTCAAGCTTTAAAAAGTAAAATGGAAATGAAAATAAAGCAATTAAAGTAACTAAACTAATCTAGGAATTGAAACTGCATATGGGTAGGATGCCTCGTCGTATGCCTCAAATAGAAACTGCAAAGCAATAATGAAAATAAGCAAGAAAATGCAATGTTTCACCAAGTATAAACATGCAAGCACAAGGTACAGCTATGCATAAAATTCTAAATAATGCAAATTACCAAAAATTGAAAGCATGGATGTAAAGAGCAATGGAAATTAACAAGAAAGTTCAAAACTTTAAGGAAAATAACAAGCAACAAAGAGTAGATCTAAGATTTAACCTAAAACTATGTATTACAATAAAATTGCAAATAAAGCATAGCAAAATCTCAAAATCAAGACAATCCAAGAGCCGATCTATGATCTAAATGTGTCACTCATCTAGATTCCATAGCCAATTCATAAGTTTCATCATGAATTCAAGGTGCTAATGCAAAAAGCATAAAATGAAGAACAAAGCATGGAAATGAAGAACAAGATAGAAATAAATCATGAAACATGAAATTGAAAGGAAACTTACTTGAATTAAAGGAAAGAGTAGCAGGCTTTGCATCAAAAGTAAAAATCCAAAGAAGTATTTGGATTCTTCTTAGGCATACAAACCCAAGGAGGTGCTTGAGATTAAATCTAATCTACAAAAGAAATTACATCAAAGCTTGAGATTGAATCCAAAAACCTAAGAAGGAGAATTGATCTTGAAAACTAGAGAGAGGATTTTTAATCCCAAACCCATACTTGGGTTGGGAGAAAATGAGAGGTGTCTTACAAAATGAAAAAGAGGTTCTATCTTTACAAGTTAATTAGGGGTAAATGTGTCAATTAAGTCATATGAGCTTGGTTTTCCATGTATTGACCAAATTTGACCCAAAATTGTCAAAATAGACCATTTGGGTTGAGTTTAGATCGTTTGGCTTGGAAAATTTGCAAGGTGGCTAGACATGGGCCGAGATGGCTCGGCGCTGGGCGGGCTGGCTCGGCAGCGTGCAGGGCAGGCGCGCGCAGATGTGCGCGGGTCCTTGACGGGAGTTACGTGCAGTGCTCGACAAGCATGGCATGCAGTCGATCGTCTGGCTCGACAGTCGATCGACTGCTCTCGGCAGGATGGGCGGTGGACGGCAAATCTCTGTCAAGCAGTTGATGCAGCTCTCGGCAGCCGATCGACAGCGCTCGACAGTCGATCGATAGGTGCTCGGCAGGCGTGGGTGCTGAGTCTCCGACAGCTCTCGGTGGCTCTCGACCAGCATGGGCGCAAAGTCTCGGCAGCTCTCGGCGGCTCTCGGCAGGCGCTGTCTCGACCACTGGGTTAACCCAGTGTCATAACACGTACCCAGTGTCAGCCATAATTCTTCAAATCGAGCCCCGATTCTGCTAAAACTCCAATCGTAAACCCATACTCGACCATATCTGAACTAGAATACTTCAAAATACCTAATTTAAACATAAAATTAATTAAATATGATTAAAATAACCATATTAAGTAGAAAACCAAAAGGAAACACGAAAAACAACAAAACGAGAAAACAAATGAAAAACCTAACAAAAATCGACTCAAAAACTACTAAAATCGACATAAAATCCTAATTAAAAACACGAGAAAAATACCACAATTACATCAAAACAACGCGTCAGTCGATGCCCTGCCTGGTCGACGTGAGAAGTCTGACCCGCGTCGACGTCAATGCTCAGCATGCGTCAGTCGATGCTTTGGCAGTTTGAGTAGTTATTTCGGCAGAAACTCTATAAACCCATCATTTTCACTTCATTTGAGGCTGAAACATAGGGGAAGGTTCAAAAGTTACAGAGACCCCTCGGTTCTTGCCCTCTTTTGATCACATGCATAATTCAAGTTTAATAGTTTGTCGTTTCGTCATTTCAAGTGCGTTCGTTGTTCGATTTCGTTCGTTGTTGCCGTACACACGTTGGATTGTTGCTGCTTTTCTAGATTCATAAGTTTTTCTGCACTTTGTTAAATTGTTTTATACTTTAGCTTTGGCTACCTTTGAATGTTTATGTTTGTTCTTTAGTTTCGTTAATTTAGTTGTAAAGTTTAATCATTCTTCTCATTTTTAATTTATGTTTAATTTCTTTAGTACTTTAGTTATGATTTAAATTGTTGAAATTATGCTATTGATCATGTTGATGTTTTTCGGCTCGAATGTATTGTTCTAGTGCCTAAGTCGTTTAAAACCATCTCTAGGGATGATTCTACGCTTGATCAACAAGTCGGGGTTGACAACTCTGGCTCGTAGGTAAGGTGCTCGATGAAATTTCCGAGTGATCGTGGAGACGACTCTAGCGCACTAGAACCCTCGCTTTCTTAATCGTTTTAAGACTTTTGATTTTATTTCGAGCATTTTAATTCATGGCATTAGATGCTAGAAATTCCCAAACCAAAATAGATCGCGTGTTTAGTTTAGTCTTTTTTTTTTCATTTTCTCGTTCGTATAACCAAACACCATTATAACTTCCGATTAGTCTTCCTCGTGATTCGACTCGAGTCTAACTTACCGCCTACAATTGCTCCGTTCTCTTGCGAACGAGCTTTTATTTTTAAATAAAAAGTAGGTGTAAAAAGTTCGATTCAAAATCTGGCGCCGTTACCGGGGAAGGTTAAAGGTCGCGATTTTTGGTGTTTGCTCTTAGTGACTTTTGTTCGTTTGATTGTTTACTCTTATTTATTTGTTTATGTTAGTGTTCGTTTGTGATTTTTGTTTTTATTGTTTTGTTCTTTCCGGGTACATTTAATCTCGTTTGTTGAGTGTTCTGCTTTGTAGCCACATCTTTAAAGATTCGAGATTAATTCGGCTGAAGATGGCTAACTATCGAGTTAGTTCGCCATATGATGACCCTTACGCTCCAACTTTCGATTATCAAGTTCCTCCATCGTACAATGACCCGTATGCTCTGAGCGGTCGAGAATGGGCTCATACTTTTGATTATTCCGGCCCATGTCCTTCATATTGATATAATCCGAGCATAGATACTTATTCACCGTCTCGTGGGTATTATGATCCACGTTTTGACGATTCTTATGCTCAATTTGCCCCACCTTCTGCTTATCCGTGCGTTGACTTGTATGCTCCACCGTTTCAAGATTTCTATTCTTCGAGCTACGACGTTTACAATCCACCCACCTCTAATGCATATACTTCGAGCGGCGATCCTTACGCTACAGTTTCTCAAGATATGTCTGTGTCCCTTTTCTCAGAATTAGTATCTTATGTAACCAGGATTTTGGATTGGGTTCAATGGATGGATGAATGCATGGATCGTTTCGAGATTCAATTAGAGCAACTTGTTAAACAGGCGTACAGTATTGACCAACCTTGTCATGAGGAGATGCTCATCATTGATGTGGAAGATTCCATCATTGTTGAGGACAGTTCAAGCTCTGATGATCTTTTTAAAGATGTGTACAAGGAGGTGGAGTTGACGAGTGAGAAGAAAGAGTCGGAGGAAGGCATTACCGCTTCCGTGCGGTTTGATGATGAAGTTGTGCCAGTTTTGGAGGAGCGTGAGATTATTGAATCACATTTTTAACCACCCGAAGCTTTGTTTAAACTTAATTTTGAGGTGGTGGACGAGATAGTCAAGAAAGTGTCCGATCACCCCATGTTACAATTGTCTTTTGATATATTCGAGGTGATCGATTACTCGCGGTTCCGACCTCCGAAGCTAGTTGGAGTGTTCACCCCTCGCATCTCAGGACGTGCTTTTTGTGCCCGCCTTGGTGATTATCATCGCCAATTCTTGCTCTTGGAGAATACCAAGGCGTGGCATTATCGTCATTTGTTTTTAGACCCAGAATGACATTGAACACAAACGTCGTCGAGCTTTTGATGTTAAAAAAAGCGCTTCTTCGGAGGCAACCCAAGCCTTTTAAATTTCTTTGTTTTTGAGTGTTTTTTTTTCTTTTGTTTTGTTCCCCTTCGATGTTAAAGCCCATTGGATGATCTTGGATGCTCGAGTCATCACCACAAGCGTGATTTCAAGGACGTCTCTCTCTCTTTCTCTTACCTTTCACCATACTTTATTTAAGTTTTTCCTATTATACAATGTGGACATTGTATGGTTTTAGTGTGGGGGGATTTTTCCTTGGTTAGTAATTGTTCATACGCTTGCTTGTTGTTTATTTGAGTTGTGTGTATTTATATTGACTGGAATCTTGACGAAGTGACGTGGTTAGAAGCTTTGGTTAGGATATTTAGACTTCCGTTCGAACAATAGTGTAATTGTGGGGAATGGAGTGTAAAGAATCTATGAAGTGTTTTGTCCTCTGTTCTATTCTTGTTTTGTTCCAAAGAGTCGAATACTCTCTACTAACTCCATTTTCCGATACCCTCTACAGGACTTTATGTAATTTTTCTTTTTTCTTTTAATTTTTGGAGATGTTAAAACTCCACGTGCAAATATGAGGAATGATATCAGTTGCACTTAACAACATAAGATTGGAGTCAATGAACTCTCGTTTTTGATTTATGTAAACTATTCTCATTTAGTACCTCATCTCTATAGGTACTCATAATAAAAAAAAATAAAAAAAAGAAAAAGAAAAAGAAAAAAAAGAAAAGAATAAAAAAAATAATAATAAGTACAAGAAGAGAAATCATTGTATAAGTTAAGTTCTTATTTTTGTTTTTATTTCTTAGATTGTATTGTTAAAGGGGTGTGTAGATGATTGGGCTAGTTAGGTGACGATTGGCGGTTTCAGCAGGGATAGACTTTGGCTGAGGCATGGATGGGTAACGTACATGGAGGTACCCTCATTACTTTTAGGTGTTCGGAAGTTAGTCTAAGTCTTTTATCTCAACGGTATCGTGTCGTCCTTTAGTTGAGTTTTCAGTCGATTTAATGTATTAACTTCTTGAATCATTTGAATGCATTAGTGAATAAATCATCGGGTAGTTAGTTTTTTCTTTGTGTACGTCTAGATTTGATTTTGCTTGAGGACAAGCAAAAAGCTAAGTGTGGGGGAGTTGATTTGTACATTTTTTCTACTCTATTTTATAAGTAATAATTTAATTTTGCTTTATTTTTGTGTTTCAGCTCAAAACGGAGAAGACGAGATGCACGACGTGCTGCCGACGCCCGTAGCCAGTGTCGCGTCGATGCTGGGAGATGCCCACATCGGTCAATGCAAACTCTTTGTTGCATCGACCTTTGCTCTGTCATTCGACGCTCAAGCCGATGCAAACCCTCTGTTGCGTCGATCCATGCATGCGTCGGTCGACGCCGTTCCTGGTCGACGCGAGAAGTCTGACTCGCGTCGACGACGACGCTCGTCACGCGTCGGTCGACGCTCTGGCATTTTGAGCAGTTATTTCGGCAGAAACTATATAAACCCGTCATTTTCAATTTATTTGAGGGTGGAACTTGGGGGAAGGTTCGAAAATTGCAAAGACCCCTCGGTTCTTACCCCCTTTCGATCACATGCATAATTCAAGTTTAATAGTTAGTCATTTCGTCATTTCAAGTGCGTTCGTTGTTCAATTTTGTTCGTCGTTGCTGTACACATGTTGGATTGCTGCTGCTTTTCTAGATCATAAGTTTTTCTGCACATTGTTTAATTGTTTTATAGTTTAGATTTAGCTACCTTTGAATGTTGATGTTTGTTCTTTAGTTTTGTTAATTTAGTTGTAATCCTTTTATTATTCTTCTCGTATTTAATTTATGTTTGATTGCTTTAGTAGTTTAGTTATGATTTAAATTGTTGAAATTATGCTATTGATCATGTTGATGTTTTACGGCTAGAACTTATCGTTCTAGTGTCTAGAGTCGTTAAGAACCATCTCTCGAGATGATTCGACGCTTGATCGACAAGTCGGGATTGACAACCCTGGCTCGTTGGTAAGGTGCTCGATGAAATTCTCGAGTGATCATGGAGACGATTCTAGCGCACTAGAACCCTCGCTTTCTTAATGGTTTTTAGACTTTTGATTTTATTTTGCGCATTTCAATTCATCGCATTAGATGTTAGAAATTCCCAAACAAAAATGGATCGCATGTTTAGTTTAGTCTTTTCTTTCATTTTCTCATTCGTAGAACCAAACATCGGAATAACTTCCGATTAGTCTTCCTTGTGATTCGACTCGAGTCCAACTTACCGCCTATAATTGCTCCGATCTCTTGCGGACGAGCTTTTTATTTTTAAATAAAAAGTAGCTGTAAAAAGTTCGATTCAAGGAGCACTCTTCAAGGTCTACGAGGACGAAGTTGATTTATATAGGTCGTTGTTGGGCCGGCATATTGTCAATCCTGTGATCATAGATATCGACTATTAGCTCAACCAAGCTGTGAACAGAAACCCATTTGTCGAGAAATTTGTGGGGTACATCAAGAACTCGAATGCATCTATTGGTCTAGGATGAGATTCTCGGACTACGAGCAACTCATGCTTGAGTTCTATACGTCGTTCGAGATTTTAGGTGATCATACTTTATCGTGTCAGTTTGGAGGAAAAGAGTTTAATTATTGGGCTTTGAGATCGAATCCTATTTTGAAATTGACGTTCGGATGACGCTACGAGAGCGTGATTACTACTATAGTGAAAGAGTGTTTTGGGATGAGATCAATGTTCTGGGCAGTGCGGGGATGAATCGATACCCATTGACTTGTGTGGATGATAATGCTTTATACGCTTCCAATCGGTTTCTAGCTCGCTGCTTAATTGGGAAGGAAGAGCCGACATTGATTAATAGAGACGAGTTTTATGCCCTATGGTGCATGGTGAAGGTGAGACAAGTTCAGATCTATCCGCCGATGATTCAGAGCTTGAAGGGAGTGCAGAAGATTAGAGATGAGAGGCCCGTTACGATGACTCACGGTGCTTTTAGTACGAGACTCGCCGAGATGGGTGGTTATGCACCGAGGGAAAATAACGTACGGCATGGTTATAAGCCACTGGAGTTTGGCTGGAGGCTTGTTCGGGTTCTCGGTAGGCCGAGGGGCTAGCGAAGGGTAGTGACGACATTGAGGTCGCACGGTGAGGATTCGGATGATGACAAAGGGACTGAGTGAGCAGAGGACAATGACGTGGGTAATGTTTATATGAGTCGTGAAGTGACTCAAGTTGTGGATTGAGGAGCCTCTATGCTTCATATAGAGCCGATAATGGAGCCCCGTGCTGAGTAGTCTTTTGGAGGGGTTGGCGGTTTATCTTCTACAATACCGCCCTATTTCATTACCTTGCTGAGCGAGTTTCGGTATTTTAGGCATGATGTTTATTATAGACTATCTTGAATCAAGTACGAGGCCCACTCAGTGAGAGAGGATGCTCGCTTTGCTTTTGAGGAGGCACGTTTTAGGCATGAGGAGGCCCATTTGGCGCACATTGAGGCACGTAGGGCGAGGGAGAAAGGCGAGGAGAATAGAGATATGCTAATTTCCGTGATAGCCGACTTTGCGAGATTCCGATTGGATAGGACAAACCATTAGCCACCAGCATCGCCTTCGGATTCCATGGATTACGCGCCATATCAGGGACCTTCTGATCATTTGCCTCCAAGCAATTGACCATTGCCCTTTCTATTTTATATTTCTGCACTTTAGAGCGTTTAACTTTAATGTTTTTATTGTTATTTATTTTCGTTGTCAGTGGTGATTTTCTTAGTTTTTAGTCGAGCGAATTTGAATCATGATAATCGGGACGATGATTTGGTGTCACAAATTCAACATGGAGCGGCTCGACCATTTTAGTTATTCAATGACATTTTCTTACCTCTCTTTTCTTTAATTGGGTCGTTATGGAAATACGGAGGCTTGCCGGATTTTTGAGGGGGGGGGGGGGGGGGGGGATGGGGTCGAGTGATTTGTTATTCTCATTTATGGCTTAGTTGAACTCGTAATTTGTGATGTGTAATAATTAAACATGATTTATCGTTATTAATTGCTATTTCTGCGCGATATTCTATTTGTCTGGCTTACCTGTCAAAAGTTGACTATGTGTGATTTGAGGTTTTTGTCTTTAAGCGTGTATAAGTGCATAAATTTTTTCAAATTATTATTTATATATTGTAAAATGGTACTTGGATGCAATTGATTTCGAAAAAACTTAAAAGCAGCGTTAATTTAAAAAATCTTCATGCAAAAATCCAGTGAGTAGCCGGAGTGTTTATCGTCTTTGCATGTACTTGAGTGAGTTCTGTTTTGAGATCTCTCTGAAATCGCTGTGTTTAGTTAACTTTGAACATGAAGATTAGGCACAGAAAAAACCTTATTCTGGCCATATCCATGTATATTAGCCACTATAAATTCTGAATGATCCAATCATAGCCAAATAATCCATTTCCATTAGCCATGAGTGTTATTGAGTCGACTCCTACAATCATTAAAAGCGTGGGGTAGGAGTTGGTTATTTTTATTGGTTATTTGTGTTTTGTAGTACTTATCAGGGATTTTTGAGAAAAGTTTGTAATAAAGGATCACCATCTTTAGAGAAAAAAAAGGAAAAAAAAAAGAAAGGAATAAGAAGGATGGTGAATCGTGTTTAGTCATTGCCTACGCTTATAAAGGATTGTGTTTTTTTGTTAATTTTCTTATGAAGCCTAATGTTTGAGAGGCAAGAGTTGTGTTTAAAAAATAAGCGTATCATAAGCTTCTATATTATTTAAGTGGTTCGAGAAAAAGTCGGTTTACGATTTGCGAGTTGAGAAATAGCCTACGTTTAAATGCTACGTTATGAGAGTTTAGTTAGGTTTTCTTTTTAATGAGGTGAAGTACTTTGCTTCGTGATTAGATTAGGTCGAGTGAGTTATTTAGCCACACGACTTAAATATTCCATACCCGTCCAAAGAGCCTACATTACAACCCGAAAAGACCTTTTCCGATTCTTTGTTGGTTACACACTTAAATGCGATGGAGAAGTTTTTGATTTTCAGTTCTTATTTATTGTGCATGTATTTGTATTATTTGAGCGTATACACGTCCCCATAAAAAATTCTCTAGTGCTTTGAGCGTACACCCATATATTACCGGGAAAATTTCATTTTTAGTAAATTATGTTGGCCACTTTCCAGGAAAGATACGTCATGTTGGACCTCATCAAACTACTTACATTAAGTTGGCAAATTCATCAAATATGGTACATTTTTATCACACATGCTGATGTGGCAGGATTATTGAATTTCTTATCATTTTTTATTTAATTTTAAATATTAAATGGATGTGAAAATTCATTTTTGCCCCTCCCTTCTAAGGTTTTTTTCCTTCCTTTCTCTTTCTCCCCCGTTTTTCTTCATTCTGTAAAATCAGAATTCCTCCTTTTTCTGATCAAGCTCAAACTAAAAGAAGTAATTAACCAATGATTAAATATCAATTGGCGATCAACATCATCGACCACGAATTACCCTACAACTCCCACAACACCTACAACGTCGTCTTCTTTGCCGACTCCATCCACACCACCGTCACCCACGACCCTGACGTCGCCACTCAGTGGATCTCCGACGTCGAGTCGGCCCACCACCCCGGCCTCACAGTCGGCCTCAACATCGAGTGGCGCCCGTCCTTCAACCGTCGCATCAACAACCCCGCCGAAGATGAACTTGAAGATTTCTTCGCCGCCGCTGAGAAGAATCTGCAGAAACAATTCATTGACAAGTAATCTCTCTCTCTCTCTCTCTCTCACACGCACACACAAATTCTTATTTGACGAAATAAATGCAATAATACAATTATACTGAATTTTGCAAGTATAATTTTGACATAGTGAAGGACGAGCCACTAGAGGGGCGCTACGAGTGGGTTCCAGTTCAACTAAAGCCATGATGAAGAAATTAAGGTGTTGTACCACCATTAACAAGCACCTGCAGCAAAATTGAAAGCTCCACAGAGACCCATCAGCTGCTATTCTAATTCCGCCGGTTTTGCCACCAGAAAATGGCCTACGGCAGCTCACCACCACACTACGGACGACCGCCACATGCCGCTGTGGTGGTTGCTGCAACGCCTCTTTCGGTTCGGATTCGCCGGAGGTCCGTTGCCCCAATTTTCCAATCGCCGTGGAGACTTCAAGGAGAGGAATTTCTACTTCAATTTCTGAATTTGGGGAAGAAGAAAATCAGGAACGCCGCCACTTGCCTCCATGTTCGTCGCTCGCTATTTCAGCCGGCCGATCCTTGCCGCGACCGTCAAATTAGAGCAGCTCAACGGGCCACTACTTTTGCCAGCGCGTACCGCCAACCTGCGCCGATCTCATGGCCGAATCCGCCGTCGCCACTCTGTACACCACCGCTCGACTGCCGCTTTGAAAATGCCGGAGATCCACAGGTTGTTGCCTGCACCGATGCGGTTATCACCAACGTCCAGA
Source organism: Phtheirospermum japonicum (assembly GCA_014905375.1). Classification (NCBI taxonomy): domain Eukaryota; kingdom Viridiplantae; phylum Streptophyta; class Magnoliopsida; order Lamiales; family Orobanchaceae; genus Phtheirospermum; species Phtheirospermum japonicum. The sequence goes on from BMAC01000244.1 coordinate 1,161,724, forward strand.
GTCGCCAGATCTGCCGCCACACGCCGCCGAGGATAAAGAGGAATTCAGCCAATTTTCTCAATTGAAAATACACAGTCTCTGAACAATTGGTCTTAATCCTTTTATTATGCCAATAAATGGGATTTAGGGATACTGGGGGTTTCATTGAATGTTTGGTAGTGTTATCTTAATATTTTAATATGAATAAGATGCAGATGATGATTTTGTGTCTTGAATGTTTTGCCGGGGGAGAGAGAGAAAGGAAGGAAGGAAAAAAACCTAGAAGGGAGGGGCAAAAATGAATTTTCACGTCCATTTAATATTTAAAATTAAATAAAAAATGATAAGAAATTCAATAATCCTGCCACATCAGCATGTGTGATAAAAATGTACCATGTTTGATGAATTTGCCAACTTAATGTATGTAGTTTGATGAGGTCCAACATGACGTACCTTTCCTGGAAAATGGCCAAAATAATGTACCAAAAATGAAATTTTTCCCATATATTACCCTTTGTGAGGAAGCATGAATTTTATTTTGAAGCGACAATGTATTAAGGGTGGATCGTTTAATGTTGCGTTTCACTTATCTATATATTCAAAATTATATATGTATCACGGCAAGACTCTTTGCTTTAACTTATTTTCATTATTGTTATACTTTGAACCTAACGTTTGTTCAAGGACGAACAAACCAATAAAGCGTGGGGTAGTTGATTAACACGTATTTGTGCTCATTTTTATTAGTAATTTAGTTAGTTTTTCCTATTGTTTTTGGTATAAGTTGGATATTTTAAGATTAAATTTGTATATTTGTATTTCCAGCTTATTTTACCGCGTTTTGATCTTAGTTGATGCAAATACGTGAATTATCTCTATTTTTCGCCTAATAGCTAAGTAACTGGAGGAGCTCAGCGCGTAAAGGATGAAGATTTATGATTAAGAGACAATAATTGAGTGTTCCGGGGAAGAAGTAACAAGTTTCTGAAGCTAACAGTTATCTTTAGCGGTAGCCTTACCGCTAGTTAGCACCGTTACACCTAACGGTTACTACACCGTTACCCATACCGTAATTTTAATCGCTAAAGGTAGAGAGAGAGCCTAACGGTACACTTTACGGTTACGACCGTACCATTAGAGAGCATCAAAGACATTATCGTTAACTATCACCGCTAAGTGTTATCGTTATCGGGGCCCAGTATCCGACCTACTTGACTTGTTCTCCAAGAATTTGGAATTCTATATATTCCACACCATTAATCCAACTTTGGGGCGTACTATAGTCATTATAAGCTTACCTAAAAGTATTCCTAGGGTTAGAAACATGTTTTCAACACCCAATAGCATAGATTGAAGTTCAAGATTAGGGATTCAAGGCTTGCAAGTTCCGAAGGCCGTTCGAGTTTGCGCAGCCCGTCTTCCGTCCGAGATCTATCGTTTTCTTTGGAGTAGCTGGAGAATTTTCTGCAATTCTTAGACTTAATAAGTACTCTTATCTTTTTATTGTTTTCTTATTTTAATCCCCATAGTTGAAGCATTGGATAATTAGTTTTATTTGATATTCTTGAGTTGGTTTATGAACTTTATTTTGGTTGATCAATTCAAATTAAAAGTTTTTAGTTATAATTTAGTTTATTTGACTCATGATTAAGTATTGAATATTCGAATTCATTGAAGTTATTTATGTAAATTGATTTATGCTATTTAATTTCGATTGTGCTAAGAGATTCATGTTATTTGCTTGCTTCATGATAGTTGAGTTTCAATATATTTTTAAAATCCGTTTATGTAATTCGATTTCATTTATGATACTTGATCATCGCTGCATTTTAAGTTTCACATAAGGTTTCCTTAAATAACTACTTAGTTTTCAGGTTAGTAATTGCTTTAGGATAATAGAGTTTATGCATGCTTCTTAGGTTCGTTTATGCAAGTTAAATTATTTGATTTCGTTTATGAATTTGATTTATTACTTTGTTTTTAACTTGGAATTAAGTTATCACTGCATTTTGGATTTTAAGTGAGTTGCTATTAGATAATTAATTAGTTCTGAAGTTTAGGTTTTTAAAATTGGGTAAAATTCATGCTTTTATTGTATTTGGTGAATTTAATTAAGTTATAATTTAAGTTTATGCTCTTTCTTTTAATTTCTTAGTCGTTAATCAAAATCAAACAAAACCCCCCAAAAATATTTAATTTACGTTTTTATTAAACAAACTTCTAAGACCCCAAATGTTGTTATCCTTGAGAGACGACTTAAGTCAACTTTTCACCCTACAAGTGTCCTCTTACTCTTGTGAGCAAGCTTGAATGTTTTAATTTAAATATATATAATTGGGGTGCACAAAAGCTTGGTTCAATGACCAAGCAAGTTGGGGGAGAGCTGAATACGGAAGATTATGGGGCTTAGAGCCTTTCTCTGTTCAGGACTGTATTTAACTTTTATTAATTCATGTTCTGTACTTTTTGAACAATGTTTTGTTTGTATTCTCATTTTTATCTTCTTGCATATAGGGTTTCCAAGAATTCAGGAAACCCTAGTACCCTCTGTACTTTACTTATCTATAAAATTCCTTTTCTCTTTTGCGTATATTCATTATGGCTTCATATTCTCTCTCCTAAGAAATTGATAATTTTAAAAAAAAACATTGTCTTCTTTAATGAAAACTTTCACCTTTCCGAAGAGAATGCCCAATTGCGCGAAATTTTTTCCCAACTTCGTAAATTCCTAGAGAGAAAAAGGAAGAAGAAGCGCCACTACAAGCGTGAATGGGCGGAGCTCCGCCAGCTCAATCACCAACTGCAGGAGGAAAAAGCTAATCTGCTTGAGTTAGTGTCTGTCTGACTACCGCTGCGGCGAGGCTCACTCTGCCACTGAACGGGCGGACAAATACTGTCAACGTCTTCATGAGACTGAGCGCGAGCTGTGGCGCATTCGCCGAGTTTTGGCTTCTGACAAGAGGGCCTCTTCATCCTATCCATGATGTCTATTTCCATTTGATTTGGTGTATTTATGCAATTATTTTCCCTTCCAATGTAGTTTTAATCAAATATGCTAAGTTAATGGAATTTTCCGTGTCTTCGAATATTTTGTTCTTGACTGCTCTTTGTAGTACGCATTTTTCTTGGCCAAACCAGGCTCGAATGCTCCTCTTGATATCCTGGGTGTACTTGTAAAGGCTCAAGTCCTCTATTAATGATCAGGTGAGGTTTGGGGCTCATGCCCATAATTGATAATCAGGTCGGGTCAAGGGTGTTCATCCCTTATCCAATCCTGTTTTAGCGATTTCCATTTAGGTCGGGTTTTCAGGGCATTTGCCCTTAGCCAATATGGGCTAGAAGATTCTTCTAGTGATCATGTCAGAAATTTTAGGGCATTCGCCTTTAGCCAATCATGGCTAAAAAATTTATTTGACAATCTGGTCAGGAATTTTGAGGCATCCTCCCTTAGCCAATCAGGGCTAAATATTTCTCTGACAATCAGGTCAGAAACTTTGGGGCATCCCCCCTTATTGAATCACGGCTAAAATATTTCTTTGACATTTAGGTAAGGGATTTTAGGGCATCCTCCCTTAGCCATTCAGGGCTAAAAAATTTCTATGACAATCAGGTCAGGAACTTTGGAGCATCCGCCCTTATCAAGTCAGGGCTAATAAATTTCTATGACAATAAGGTTAGGAACTTTGGGGCATTCACCCTTAGCCAATCAGGGCTAAAAAATTTCTTTAACAATCAGGTTAGCTTGCAATGAAACATGGATAAATTCAAACCACTATTTTTATATAAATAATTTTCATTAAATAATCTTACACATAATACTTTTGTAAGTTCGTTACATTCCATGCTAGGGTACTATGACTCCATCCATCTATTCTAGTTCGTAAGCCCCCCCTGCTAGAACTTCTGTGACCTTATATGGTCCTTGCCAAGTGGTATCTAGCTTCCCCTTGGTCTTCCTCAAGTCATCTCTGCGAAAGACCAGGTCTCCTATCTGGAAGTGCCTCCTCACTACTGATCTTTTATAGGTCGACCTGACTCATCCCCTCATGTGCTCCATCCTTACCATAGCTCTCTCTCTCTTTTTTTCCTCAATCAAATCCAGCGCATTCTGTACAAGCTGCTCATTCTGGTTTATGTCAAATCTCTATATTTGATTGGTCTCCATGCTTATTTCCGAGGGAATTACGACATCCATGACACATATTAGGCTAAATGGGGTTTTTCCATTACTTTCCTTGGGGTTGGTTCGATAATCCCATAGAATCGATTTGAGCTCATCTACCCATTTGCCTCCTGACCTTTCTAAGCGTGCCTTAATTCCCTGAAACAGGATTCGGTTGGTCACCTCGACTTGGCCATTTGCCTGAGGGTGGTAGACAGATGTGAAATGCTGGTCTATCTTCATTTTAGTGCATTAGGCTCGAATTCGAGCTCCCAAGAAATGCGTGCCATTATCTGACACCAAGATCCTTAAGACTCCAAATCGACACACTACATTCTTCCATAAGAATCCCATTACCACCTCCTCCGTAATTTTTTCCAAGGCTTCAGCATCCACCCACTTCATGAAATAATAAATGGCTACGATCAGGAATTTCTTCTGGGCAGGGGCTGTGGTGAAAGGTACAACCAGGTCTATCCCCCACTTAGCAAAGGGGCAGGGAGAGCTCATTGTCATGAGCTCTTCTGCAGGTCAATGCACTAGGGGTGAGTTCTTCTGTAACTTGTCACATCTCCTGACAAAGTCCTCTGCCTCTTTTCTTAACTGTGGTCAAAAATAGCCAGCTCTCATGATCTTGCTTGATAGGGTTCTAGCAACCATGTGGTTGCCGCAACACCCTTCGTGAACTTCTCTGAGGACATGGGTTCCTTCTTTTGGGCTTAGGCATCGTAAAAGAGGTTGTGCAAACCCCCTTTTGAACATATCTCCCTTTATTAAGCAAAAATGAGACGACTTGATTCTTACCTTCACTGCCTCTTTACTATTATCAAGTATCTCTCCCTTCTCCAGGTATGTCATAATAGGGGAACGCCAGTCTTTTATTTCTTCTAGTGTGTGTACCCACTCCTCTCTAAATTCCTGATGCGCCATTAATAAAGTTATTACCCTTTCTTGGAAATCCGTTGCCGAACTGGGTACCTTAGCAAGGTAATCTGCTCGACCATTTTCTTCTCTAGGATTTGGTGGATGGTCAAAGCATCCATGGTGTTGGCCAGCTCATGAAATTGAGCTAGATACTTTTGCATGTGTTCTTCCCTCGTTTTAAATTCTTCCCTTATCTGCTTGTATATAAGTTGTGAATCCACCCATGCGGATATTCTCTCTACCCCCTATTCCTTTGCCATCTGAACTCCTCTTAGCGGAGCCTCATACTCCACTGGGTTATTGGATAAGGAGTAGTTCATTCGCATTGCATATTTTGTGGTCACACCTTTTGGGTCTATTAATACTATTCTTTCGCCACAACCCAGGTTGCCTACCGAGCCGACACTGTAGATCGACCACTCTTTTTTCTCCTCAGGACAGTTGGTCATCTCTTGCATAAATTCAGCCAATGCCTGGGCTTTGATGGCTTTTCAAGCTTCGATATCATCATATAAAACTGGCTGAGCTCAATTATCCATTTCACCAGTTGCCCTGAGGCCTCGGGTTTATCCATGATTGCTTTTAGAGGTAGGTTGGTTCTGACCACTATGTTGTGAGAAAGAAAATAGAGGCAGAGCTTGGGATCCGTCCCGACCAGAGCTAGCATGGCTCGCTCTATCTCCACATAGCGGAGCTCGGCGTCATGCAACACCTTGCTCCAATAATACATCGGCCTTTGCACTCTGCTTTCTTCTCTAATTAGGACCGTGCTCACATCTTGCTTCCGTACAGATAAATATAAGATCAAGGGTTCTCCTTGGACTTACTTAGTAAGAAATGACATGCCGACCAGATGCTCTTTCAACTTCTGAAATGCCTCCTGGCATTCTTCATCCCATTGAAATCGAGCCCTCTATCGCAAGGCTCAAAAAAATGGTAAGCTCTTCTCGGATGAGAGTGAAATGAACGTGCTCAGGGCTGCAATCTGTCAAGCTAGACACTGCATTTCTTTGACATTTCTCGAGGGTTACATGTCCATAATGGCTTTAACTTTCTCCGGGTTGGCCTCTATTCCACTTTCCGTGATCATATACCCAAGGAATTTCCCAGCTCTCACCCCAAATGCACACTTCTTGGGGTTGAGCTTTATTTTGTACTTTTTCAATGTATTGAAAGTCTCCCTTAGGTCATCAATGTGCGAGGCTGCCTTTGTGCTTTTCACCAGCATGTCGTCCATATACACTTCCATATTACGCCCAAGCTGAGTTTTGAACATTTTATCTACCAGCTGTTGATATGTGGCGCTTGTGTTCTTGAGGCCAAATGGCATGACCACGTAACAATAAGTTCCTTTAGGGGTTATGAAACTAACCCGTTTCCAATCCTCTTCGGCCAGCCTGATCTGGTGATATCCTTGCGAAGCGTTTATCATGCTTAGTAGTTCACAGCTCAATGTGGAATCCACCAGCTGATCTATCTTTGGCAGTGGGTAGTGGTCCTTAGGGCAGGCGCGATTGAGGTCTCTGAAATATTTGCACATTCGCCAATCACTTTGGGTCTTTGGTACCAACACCACGTTAGAGAGCCGTTATGGGAATTGTATTTCCTAAATATGCTTGGCTCGCAGCAATTTTTTCACCTCTGCCTCAATAATGGCTTCCTTCTCAGGACCAAAGTTGCGCTTCCTCTGCTTCACCGATTTTGTCATGTGGATGATGTTGAGGTGATGCTCAGATACCGCTGGGTATATGCCCACTAAATCCTAGGGTGACCAGGTGAAGACATCTGCATTGTTTCTCAAAAATGCTACAAGCTCTACCAACACCTCCGGGTTCAGAGTTGTTCCTACACGCAAGACTTGGACTACCTCTACTGACATCAGGCTTTCCTCTCACTGAATTAGCTCAGGACTGGCTTCCTATGTTCTTGCCCTCTTACATCTCTTGTCCTCTTCATTGCGCCAGACACTCTCCACATACATTTTCCAAGACGTATATTGGTCACCACGGACTTCGCCTACTCCATCTTGAGCAGAGAATTTCATCTTCATGTGATAGATATATATCACTTCTTGAAAATAGCTCAAGGATGGCCGACCCAGCATGGCGTTATACGAGGAGGGTGCGTCCACTATTAAAAAATGCACCGACCTGGTCTGCCTAAATGGGTCATTCCCTAGTGTGACCAGGAGGTTCACTGCTCTAATGGGGTCTCAGGGCTCCCCCTGCAAAGCCTACCAACGAGGTTGTGACCTCTTCTAACTTCACATCTAAATTCAGCTTCCGAAAGCAATCATAAAATATAATATCTGCTAAGCTTCCTGTGTCAACAAAGATCCGTCGCACGTTGTAGCTAGCAACGGTGGCTGTTATGACCAGGGCATCTATGTGTGGGGCTAGGATACCATTCTCATCCTCCAACATAAAGAAAATGTTCGGACTCGGTGCTAACTATTCAACTTCGTGCGTTCTTCTATTCAGGTCTTTCGCATCCTGTACATAACTATTCTGGATTCGCCGGGAATGCTCATCCCATAACTATTCTCGGGCCCTTAGAAATAAATGAGGTCCCACCTATCCTTTATTGTTTCTCGTACTGGTACGAATCCCAAGAAGTCCGCCTGACAACCAGGCCTATTCATTGGCATTAGTGGTGTCGGCCCATCTTCCCAAACGGTTATTATTCCCACAGGTCTCTCAAAGTACTGACAAGTTAGTGACGCGTGACCTACCCTATGACGGCAGGCGTTCTAGCTCACAGTCTATGGTATTGTTCACCTGTCCGCATTAAATGCGGGGATTCCATCAAATCCCGCTTTTTTCTCATTTTTCATTTTTTGAATTTATCCACTTACCTTTAATTCCCGCTAGACTCCTTCTTTCTCTCACTTTCACATTTTCACTTTTAGAAAAAACTCTTGAGATTTTCACTCTCTAGTATTCCGGCGAGTTTTTCAGATTCGATCTTTTTCCGGCTACCCTCCTAACCCAGGTACTTTCTCAGTCCTTCTCTTTAATTTTCCAATAATGTCATAATCTTCTCCCTCTCTCGAAAAATCCCTTCTTACCCCGGTTTGGTCTTTCCTTATTTTTCATAGGTTCTAATCTTTCCTTTTTTTTCTCTTATCAGAAAGGATGATGTGCCAGATGATCATTGCCTACGTAGAGGGAGCCCCAAAAATAACCACCCAAGAAGTGGCCCCTTCTCCGTCTGTCCCAATCTAAGGTTCCGCTCCTTCTAGAGCACAGGGCCCCAGCTCTTCGCAGGCTCCCAGCTCCAGCACTTTGTAGCTGCCACCTCACGCCTCAGCTGCCAGGAACCTTTCCTCTGGATCTGAAGAGGATGTCCTCCCTTTGTCCAAGAGACCACGAGTAGTCCAGGGCAGTCGAGCACTAGTAGCATCTTCTCCAAGCGCTCGCCCTGCTCCCATTACTCGCAGTGCTCCCCCTCCCATTAACTCAGTCATCAACTGCTCCGGAGAGCTGGCCGTCCAATACCTGTGTCGGCAAATGTTACCTGCAGACTAGCCTGAGCTGGAAAAGATGTTCGATCGCGAGCCCTTAGAGTCTTTGTGTCAAGACGAAGCGCGAGTAAGTCTTATTTCCTTTTACCTTTATCTTATATCACTTACCAGGTATTAATTTGTCTAAGTATCAATCTTTTCTCGTGATCAGGCTCTCTCCAAGAAGGCCCTCCTGGACACTCGAGCTACCAGATCTATGGTCCAGTTCGATGTGATCAAGGAGAACAAGGAGTTGATCTGAAGAAGTAAGGGGAAGAGCTGCAGGGGCTGAAGGATAAGCTCAAGAAAATGAAAGCAGAGCTTGCTGAGGTGAGGAAGGCTCAAGCAAAGATGATAGAGACTGCGCGCTCCGAGGCGAGGGATGAGGCCTTGGAAGAGGCTAGGAGCCTTGCTGATAAGGTTCTGGAAAAAGCAAGGGAGGGGTTTGAGTCCGAGTACTTAAACTATGAGAAGGGCTTGAGGCTGGTTCAATCTGCTCGGGAGGAGACTCGTGCAGCCTTTCTGAGATCCAAAGAGCTCTACTCGCTACTTGTTCCAGAGGCTATACGCTTCTTTCACTTTTCTTTGGACGAGAAGGCGAAATGGGCTTCAAGTAACCCAAGGGTTCCCCGTAATCGAGCTCTTACTTTGAAGACCTCTCAAGAGCCAACCTCGTTCACCTATGCCCCAGAGAGAGATCATCTGCACACTGTCGGAGCGGCCGAGTTTGCTGAGCATGTCCTTTCTAAACTCCGTTCTCTTTCACCCGAGTAGTTTTAGCCAGACCAGGCTCCCGTTCCAGCCGCTCCCGACTCTTCTCCCTCCCCATCCTTCGCAGGTCTGGGTGAGCTACCTGGCGGGGCTTCCACGGGCGCCTTAGCCGAAGATGCGGTGAACCAACTGGCGGCGGAGCTGGATATAGATCTAGGAGCCGAGACTTAGGCCTTTTAGGACAACTTTTGCTTTCTGTTAGTCAGACCTGTAGTTCGCCTGTGTGGCTGGTCTAACTTTTTTGTCGATTTTTTGATATGTACTGCGAATAATAAATATTTTTTATCTTGTATCAACTTTTGGGTTTCTAGGGTTTCCTGATTTTTTGGAAACCCTAGTACTTTTGATTCCTTGGCACGTGCCACTGTTTTCTTTATATACGTGCATGTATGACTCATTCTCTATCAATTCTCTGAAATGTCTTCTTCTCCTCTCCTCGAAGAACTTGATATAGTGAAGCGGAAAAACATCTCCTTGGTCGTCAAAAACTTCAAGCTTTCCGACAAACTGAACATGCTCAGAGAAAAGGTTGGCTACCTCTACCGCCTCGTGGAGAGGAAAAGGCAGAAGAAACGCCACTATAAGCGTGAGTGGGCTGAGTTGCGGCAATTGAATCGTCAGCTGTAGGAAGAGAAGGCCGACTTGGCAGAGTCAATGTGCCAGCTGATGATCGCCGCCGGCGAAGCGCACATCATCTCTGAGCGGGCTGACAAGTACCGTCAGCGCTATCACGAGACCGAGCGCGAGCTGTGGCGCGTCCACCTTGCTATGGCCACTAATCAGAGAACCTCTTCTTAGGTTTTCCTGGGTTTTTGTTAATTTCCCTTTTGTTTATTTCCTGCATTGTAATCAAACTTGCCAGTCATTGTAGAAGACGTGAGCAAAGTCTTTTTGTATTTGCCAGAATGTTAATAAAAAGAATAGTATTTCCAAATGATTCTTCTTTCAATTCAATCAATCCAAGTGGATTAAAGTTTTCCAAGTTTTAGACTATCCAGGCGTTTTGGACTTACCGCCAAATCTGAAAAAGTAAGGTCTCAGCCTTTAGTCAGCACTTGTTTGTGGTTAACCTGCGAATTGTGTATTCACGGGTGTTTACCCTTACCTTTTCTCCTGGTTCTGAGCTGGCATTCAGGCCAGGCCTTTGTACTAACACATGATAAAAAGGGTCAAAACTGTCTCGTTAGTAATTTCATTTCCTCTATTCCCTTCTTCTACCTATACCGCAGTTGAAGCACCTAAAGGAGAATTTGGTGTAATGGAAGCAATCGTCCCTACCGTCGTAAAATAAGAGCACCTATTATTGCCCATTCACAAGAATGGGATTTTTGGTAGAACCTCTATTTTTCTTTCACAGATGTATCTTCTCTTGGAGCTTAATCTCGATCTCAATCTAGACATTAAGTGCCCGGTCTTCAATCGATTGCACCGTCTTGATCAAGTAATTAAKAGATGAGACTAGAGTCTTCTTTCTTGCTAGGCGGATATTGTGCCTGCCATCCAATTTGTACTGCATGGCGATATTACTCTACCACTCTATAAATAAAACTCTTCAATAAGGTCGGGTGTTTGTCATGAGCACCCGTATTTAGCCAATCCGGGCTTAAACTGTCAATCAAATATCTTACGGGCAGTCTTGTTCTGACAATCAGGTCAGGAGACTGGGACATCCGTCCTTTAGCCAATCCTGGATTAAACTGACAATCAGGTCAGAAAGATGGGGCAACCGCCCTTAGCCAACCCTGGCTTAAACTGACAATCAGGTCAGGAAAATGGGGCATCTGCCCTTAGCCATTCCTGGCTTAAACTGACAATCAGGTCAGGAAAATGGGGCATCCGCCATTAGACAATCCCGGCTTAAACTGACAAGCAAGTCAGGAAAATGGGGCATCCGCCCTTAGCCAATCCTTGCTTAAACTGACAATCAGGTCAAGAAAATGGGGCATCCGCCCTTAGCCAATCCTGGCTTAAACTACAATCAGGTCAGGAAAATGGGGCGTCCGCCCTTAGCCAATCCTGGCTTAAACTGACAATCAAGTCAGGAAAATGGGGCATCCGCCCTTAACCAATCCTGGCTTTTAGAGAAATGTGCTGAAGATATAATAAGAACAAACCTTCATTTTCATTATAAATAAACATTGTGAATTACACTTTCATACATAAAATTTTTGTAAGTTTGAAATGTTCCAAGCCCGGGGTATCTCAACGCCGTCTAATTCCTCCAACTCGTATGCACCACCTGCCAAGACTTTTGTGACCCGAAACGGTCCTTTCCACACAGCGTCCAGTTTTCCTCCCAGATCAGCCCTCCTAAGAACAAGGTCTCCCAACTAGAATTGTCTTTTACGGATAGTTTTGTTATAAGCAGCCCGGATTCGTCCCCACACATGCTCCATCCTAACCGCTGCTTGATCTCTTCTCTCATGAATTAAGTCCAGCGCGTCCCGTACTAATGCATCATTCTGAACTTCGTCAAAGTTCTGTACCCGATGGGTTTCGAGGCTTATCTCTGTGGGGATGATGGCATCCATACCGTAGACAAGACTAAAAGGGGTTTCTCCTGTTCTTTACTTTGGATTAGTGCTATAAGCCCAGAGTATAGTACTTAGTTCTTCTACCCATTTTCCTCCAGATTTCTCTAAGCGCGATTCGAGCCCTTAGATAAGGATGCGATTAGTCTCCTCAACCTGTCCATTCACTTGTGGGTGATAAATGGATGTAAAGTGTTGCTGGATTTTCATTTTGGCACACCAGGCTTTAATTTTGGCCACCATGAACTGGGTGCCATTGTCTGAGATTATTAACCTTGGAACGCCAAAGCGATAAACCATGTTTTTCAAGATGAAGCTCATCACCGCTTCTTCCGTGATTTTTGCCAGAGCTTCCACTTAGACCCATTTGCTAAAGTAGTCAATGGCCACGATTAGAAACCTCTTCTTGGATGGAGCCATTGGGAATGGACCGACCAGGTCAATTCCCCACTTTGCAAACGGACAAGAAGAGCTCATTGTCATGAGCTCTTCCGCTGGCTGATGAATCAAAGGAGACATCTTCTGACACTTTTTGCACCTTTTAACAAAGCTTTCCACCTCTGCTCTGATTGATGGCCAAAAGTACCCAGCTCTCATCATTTTACTAGCCAAGGCCCTTGCTCCCATATGGTTTCCACAGCAACCTTCATATACTTCCCTGAGGACCTGGGTGCCCTCTTCAGAACTCAAACATTTAAACAGAGGTCGTCCAAATCCTCGCCTGAACAATGTTCCTCTAATCAAACAACAACGGGCAAACCTGATTTGCACCTTCATTCCCTCTCTTTTATCCTCTGGAAGCTCTCCTTTCTCTAAGTATGCTTTAATAGGAGAACGCCAGTCGTCCTTCTCATTTACTAAACACACCTGTTCTGTACCAAATTCGTTATCCGCCATCAACAAAGTAATTGTCCTTTCCTTGTAATCTACGGCCGAGCTCACTACTTTAGCCAGATAGTCTGCTCTCCCGTTATCCTCTTTGGGATTTGAAGGACCGTCAAGGCTTTCATATCCTTAGCCAGTTCCCTAAACTGCGCCAGGTACTTCTGCATGCTCTCTTCTCTGGTTTCAAAATCCCCGCTTATTTGTTTGCAGACCAGTTGGGAATCCACTCTTGCGCATACCTGTTCCACCCCTAAGTCCCTTGCCATCTGGACTCCTCTCAGGAGGGCTTCATACTCGGCGGCATTATTTGAAAAAGCATAGTTTAGGCGCACTGCGTACTCGGTGACTACACCCGCTGGGTCGATTAAAATAAGTCCTGCCCCACAGCCTTGATTTCCCACCGAACCATCTGTGAAAATTGTCCATTCTTGATTTCCATCGGGAGAGCTTGCCATTTCCTGCATGAAATCAGCCAATGCCTGGGCCTTAATGGCTGCCCTGACCTCAAACATGATATCGAACTCGCTGAGCTCTATTATCTATTTGACCAGCCTCCATGACGCCTATGGTTTGTCCATAATGGCTCTCAATGGAAAATTGGTCCTCACAACTATGGTATGTGAGAGAAAATAGGTTCGTAGCTTACGTGCCGTGCCTACCAAATCTAAGATAACCCGCTCCACTTCTACATACCGAGTTTTTACGTCATGCAATACCTTGCTCCAGTAATACACATGATTTTGTATCTTGCCTTCTACTCTTAATAAGACCGATCTAACGGCCTAAAAGGTATAAAATCAAGGGCTCTACTTGAGTTGGTTTGGTAAGTAATGACATCCTTGCCAGGTGCTCCTTCAACATCTTGAATGCCTTCTCACATTCATCATCCCACTGGAATCTAGCTTTTTTTCGTAAGGCTTGAAAAAATGGCAAACTCTTTTCAGCTGAGCACGAAACAAATCTACTTAGAGCGTTGATTCGACCTACTAAGCACTGTATTTCCTTGACGTTTTTTGGCTCCTGCATCTCCATGATAGCTCTTTATTTTTTTGGGTTTGCCTCGATACCCTTCTCCGTGACCATGTAGCCAAGGAATTTTCCATCTCTTACCCCAAACATGCACTTTTTGGGGTTGAGCTTCATTCTATATCTCCTAAGGGTATCGAAAGTCTCCCTCAGGTCGTCCACATGCGAAGTTTCTTTTATGCTTTTTACCAGCATATCATCCACATAGACCTCCATATTCCGCCCGAGCTGGTTCTTGAACATCTTGTCCACCAATTGCTGGTATGTGGCACCTGCATTCTTAAGCCCAAACGGCATGACCACATAGCAGTACGTCTCTTTAGGGGTTATAATGCTAACATGTTTTTGGTCATCCTTGGCCAGTCGTATCTGGTGATAACCCTGCGAGTTATCCATCATACTTAAGAGCTCGCAACCTGATGTGGAATCGACCAGCTGATATGTCCTTGGAAATGGATAATGGTCTTTGGGACAAGCCTTGTTGAGGTCACGAAAGTCTATGAACATGCGTCAGTCCTCCAGGGTCTTAGGGACTAGCACGGCATTGGAGAGCCACTCACAAAATTTTATTTCCTGGATATGCTTAGCTTTAAACAATTTCTCTACCTCAGCCTCTATAATGGCCTCCTTCTCTGGTCCGAAATTGCACTTCCTCTGCTTGACTGGCTTTATTGCAGGGCTGATATTGAGGTGGTGTTCGGCCACTTCTAGATCGATACCGACCAGGTCTTGGGGAGACCAGGCAAATATATCCACACTTTCTTGCAGCAGTTCTACCAAGTCAACCAAAACCTCTAGAATGAGAGTTGTCCCGACACGGAGGACTCGACTGTCGTCCCCTGGGACTACCTCCACAGTCATCAAGTTCTCTTCCCTCTCGATCATTATGGGTCTGTCCTTTGTCCGAGCCCTCTTGGCCTGTCTTTCTTCCTCACTTCGTCTAATACTCTCGACGTAAGTCTGCCTCGATGCATACTGGTCTCCTCTTGCTTCACCCACTCACTCGTGAGCATGAAATTTCAATTTCATGTTGTTAAACAACAGTACAAGCCACAGCGGCCTGAAGGCAGTAGGTCGTGGGACTTGGAAACGATGTGGCGACCTGATAGCTATAGGTCGCTCAACTGGCGACCCAACATATCCAGGTCGCATGGATTACAACCTGATAGACTCAAGTCAAGCGAGTACCGACCTGATAGTTCTAAGCATCAGGAGCCTACATGACGACAGATGACGACAGCCCTAAAATAGTACAGTTCAGTCTGCTACAGCTGTCCATTGTACTGTAGCAATGTGAACCACAAGTTTATATCATACCGTTATTATATGTACTGTGCTAAATATGACCGTAGGATCTAGGGCGACATTAGTCATCCGTATTGCTATAAATAGCCATATAATTCATTAATGTATGGCATCCAGAATATTACTGAGTATACACGTAATACATTCTCAGTTTTCCATAGCTCGTTATTATAATACAAGCTCGCCATGAGCTCGCAGTTTTTCTTTCATAGTATCAGAGCAGGTTTGAGGGCCTGACTCTGTTCTTCTTTACAAAATGTCTCACATTAGCTCTTCCTCCTCAACCCAAAATTCCTCACCTCTACCACAGATCGTGTATCCCCAAAGTCAGCTCATCTCAACCAAGTTAGATGAAAATAATTATTTGATCTGGAGACAACAAGCCTTGACGACCATCAAAGGCTATGGTCTTGAAGCGTTCATCAAGATGGGATCTACAGCGCCACCACAATTTCTAGCCGATGAAGAAAATCAGATAAACCCCCTCTTCTCTACATGGGAAAGGCAAGATCAAATCTTAGCCTCATGGATTCTATCCTCTTTAAGTGAGAGTATTCTTGTTCTAACTGTTGGCTTCAATACATCTGAAGAAATATGGTCTGCTCTTGAGAATAATTTTGCCACGCAGTCTCAAGCCAAGATAATGCAGTATAGGATTATGTTGCAATCCTTGAGAAAGAATGCACTGTCCATGAAAGAGTATCTGGGAAAAATGAAATCTTTCTGTGATGTTTGATCTGGAGATTCTGCAAGTACCATGGGTAAATTTGGCACAACATGGAAGAGTCCCACGACTTGGTCCGTGCTCTGATCAAAGTTTGTGATGACCGAAACTTGTTTTTATTCTCAAAGAACCATTAAGCCAGACAGGAACGAAGAGGTAACAATTAGCCACCCCCACCTACTGGAGCTAGGGCACCAAGAGAAATTTTAACCTTTGTCAATACGAGCTGAGAAGAAGAAGAGATCTCAAATCGAAAAAGAAAGATCTTCATCAGAGAGGCAAGAAATTCCATCCAGAAAACAAGAGTAATGAGGTCAGACATTTTCCATTTCGATGATCAGCTAGAGGAAAGATATGTGTCATCCTTCACATTTCACGAGTCCAATGCAGCACCGCTCGACCACCCACACCCGGATGCCCTGGTTATCACAATGCCGATCTTAGGAATCTAAACACAAAGATTCTTGGTAGATCCTGGGGCCTATGCCAGCCTGATATACTTATCGGCCTTCCGAAGAATGCAAGTACCAAGGGATTACATCATGTCATGTGATGACCTAATCAAAGGGATCAGCAGAGAATGCGTCCAAGCATTATTTCAAGTCAGCTTGTCAGTAAAATTCGGTATTGGAGAGGAAAAGATAACAATAATCACCACCTTCAAAGTAATCGATGTGCCCAGCAACTACAACGCTCTAATCGGCAAGCCGGCCCTCTATGACCTCAAAGGTGTAATGTCGATCTACCATTACTCCATCTAATTTCTAGGCATAACAGGAGAATGCGAGCACTGAGGAGACCAAGTAGCAGCAAGGGAGTACATCTGGTCCATCAGACCAAGGAAGATAACTATGTCGAGCAGGTGAAAGAGAGCGACGACCTGATTGAGAACCGTATCAATCATGAGCCCAACACAATCTCTGAAGAACAAACACACACTCTGACAGAAGTGCTGAAAGACACTAACAACAAAAGGAGACAAGTGTTTATCTCGGAAGAAATTGGTGAAATAACAGAAGAAGAAAGAGAAAAAGAACAGAACAACGTTTAGAATGCTAACAAACGTGCCGAGTTTGGCAGAACTGAACAGAACATGGAAGAGTTGGAGAATGATCTTTCTGTGAAGCAATGCCGAAAAGAGCTGACCGAGCAGGGAGATACTAACCTGAGTAGGGATCGAGGTCGTCGCTGAAGGTAAGAACACATGTGGGAGCAAGACACCATATGCCGAGATGAAGATGCCGAGCTGAAAGTCAGGGAGGATGAGCTGGATCCTCGCAAGCTGAGTCTTAAGAAAAAGGATGTTCATGCGGAACCGGTCGAAGAGCTAGATTGGATATCGATTGACAAGCTCGACTCGAGTAAACAACTCTAGATCATACATGACCTTAAGGAGCCTATCAGGTCCGAGTTAATAAGTTTTCTGAAAGCGAACCAGAACGTCTTTGCCTTGACACACGCTGACATGCAGGGGATCGACCCAGAACAAGCTTGCCACTGACTCAACATTGATAAGAATGTCAGGTCGGTTACACAGAAAAGGAGGAAGCTCAGCCCAGACCGATACGAGGCACTGGAGTTAGAGGTCGTGGATCGTTTGGATAACAAGTTTATCCGCAAGGTCAGGTACCCGGACTGGGTATCTAACCCCGTGCTCGTCAAGAAGCAGATCGGTCAATGGAGATTATGCGTTGACTTCTCTGACCTGAACAAAGCATGCCCGAAGGACAGCTATCCACTCCCACACATCGACTACATGGTAGACGCAACTGCTGGACACGAACTAATGAGCTTTATGGACGCCTACTCCGGGTAAAACAAGATCCCAATGTAGTCGAGCGATCAGGAGCACACGTCGTTCTACTCGGCAAGAGGTCTCTACTGATATACCATGATGCCATTCGGCTTGAAGAATGCTGGGGCTACCTATCAGCGCCTTGTGAATAAAATGTTTGCTAGTATGATAGGAAAAACTATGGAAGTCCATATAGATGAAATGCTCATCAAGTCTTTGTACTCAACCGATCACATTGATGGTCTCAATAAAATGTTTTCAGTTTTGTATGTTTACCGAATGATGTTAAACCCCAAAAAATTCTCCTTTGGAGTTGGTTCTGGAAAATTTTTAGGTTATATGGTAGGACAAAGAGGCATTGAAGCCAACCCGGACAAAATCCGGGCTATAACCGAACTGCACCCCTCCCCCCCTCCCCCCCCGAAGCATAAAACAAGTGCAGAGCTTAACCGGAAAAATGGCCACTTTGAATCGCTTCATATCCAGATCAATGGATAAGTGCAAACCCTTCTTTGAAGCAGTCAAAAAGAACCGAACCTTTAAATGAACTGAAGAATGCCAAATAGCCTTTGAAGAGCTGAAGAAGTGCATGGCAAGTGTGCCGGCCCTGCAAAAGCCAATAAAGGAAGAGTCGTTGTACCTCTACTTAGCTATCTCAACGGCGGCAGTCAGTTCGGCGCTCGTCCGATCTGACGAGCACGGACAACACCCAGTGTATTACACAAGCCACGCCATGCATGATGCCGAGATGAGGTACTCGTCCATGGAAAAGATAGCATACACTCTCATCACCTCCTCCCAAAAATTACATCCATGCTTCTTGGAACACAGAATAATTATGCTGACGAGATTCCCTTTAAAGCAAGTCATGCACCGAACTGACACCTCGGGAAGGATGATCAAGTAGGACGTTGAGCTCGGAAAATTCGACATAGCTTATGAACCGAGAATGGCCATTAAAGGACAAGCTCTGGCCGACTTCATAGCTGAGTTCACCCCCGCGGTTGAACAAGTCCCCGCAAAGGCTGAACAGTGGTACATGTACGTTGATGGCTCGTCGACAACTGGCCGATCTGGGGCTTGAATCGTGTTGGTGAGTCCTGGAAAGAAGCCCTTCTGCTCAGCCGTACGCTTCCAGTTCCCTTTAACTAATAATGAAGCTGAGTATGAAGCCCTCCTAGCTGGTCTCGAAACAGCTGCCTCAATGGGGATCAGGAATTAGAAAATACAGAGCGACTCCCAACTAGTGGTGAATCAGACCAATGGGGAATATGAGACCAAGGATCCCAGAATGGAATTATACCTAGAGCTCAGTAAAGCTCGCCTAGATGAATTTGAAGCCGAGATCATCCATGTATCACGAAATAATAATTTCCCAGCAGACTCCTTGGCCAAGCAAGCGTCAAGCTTGGGCGTTGAGGAGCTGGATACAGTGACGGTCAGCCACAATTCAACAACTGCACTTGACGCCACCGCCACCTACTCGGCTAGCCAATCCGACCAGAATAAGGAAGTTCAGAACAGAAAAGAAAGTTGGATGAAACCATTAATACTTTGCATAAATGAAAGAGTGCTCCAAGAAGACCAAGCTGAAGCACCGTCAATACGAACAAAGTCAGCTAGGTTCACCATTGTGGATGGGCTATTGTACAAGAGGGGGTATTCCATTCCCCTACTCCGCTGCTTGAATGAACAGGATTCTGAATACTGATCGACGAATTCTCGACGCGCTAGTTTCGGAATCCATCTCCGCAAGAGTACGGAGCCGGTCGTAGGGCGGCGAGTTCTTCCCGAGTCGTGTCTCTCAAGGATGGATGTTATCGGCCTGTCGGTTTCTTAATTATTCTTATCGTCGGTAGCGACTAACTATTCTAAACTAGGAAAGCAGTAGTCATTGTTCGGTTTTGAGTTTTACGACTAAGATTTATATTGAAATACAAGATTTAAAAACATTGAAAATGAAAAGAAAATTAAAKMTTATTTAAAAAYGATCAATCYAAACTAATTAACTAATAAAACTTATAATTTTTAATTAAAGAAAATGGAGGGAAAATTAAAGTCAAGCTTATTTGAAAAAGTCAACATTAAATTAACAAAAATTAAAACTTTAAAAAGAAAGATTTTATAGAACTTTTAAAAACTTAGAAATTGATCTAAACAACTTAACAACTTAAAAGCATAAGTTCAAAAGCTAGAAAGCTAYAAAATGAAAGTAGAAGTTCGATGATCAAAATAACAACTAAGTTACGATCCAAGTATCAACACAAGATTAAAGGAAATAACATTAACATAAAACTATATTAATAGAAAGAGTTTACCAAATGGATGATCCAACAAAAGCTTGAAGAGAAAAGCTTGAAAKCTTGACAATGGAAATCTAKAACCAAGCTTGAACAACTTAGCTAAYGATGATCTAAAGCTTAACTAAACTATTACTAATTAACTAATTTATTGAGAATTTAAATTGATCCAAAAAGAAAAGGAAATATGAAGATGAGTATTTGGGAGCAAGAGCTCTGCATCAAGCCCTTGCTGCAAGTTGATAGCTTCGAAAAGACGTCTGATTACTTAAATCTTCACAAAATCTGCTTTTTAGTCGATCGACTGTAAAGTAGTCGATCGACTGGCAGTCGATCGGTTGACTCTCCCGTCGATCGACTACTCTTGTCAAAATGGCCAAAAGCCCTGGAATTCAGTCGATCCTCGGAGTTCCAATCGATCGACAGCAGTCGATCGACTGCATTGTTTAAAATGCCATAAGTCCCTGGAATCCAGTCGATTTTGGAGTTCCAGTCGATCGACTAGAAGGGCAGTCGATCGACTAGAAGGGCAGTTGATCGACTGAACTCCAGTCTGTCGACTGGATTGCTGCACCCGGCTCGATTCCTCGTTCTTTTCACGTCCGCCGGTTTATCGAACCTCGTCCGTGCGCTTCCTTGCTTTGTCAGTTCATTCCCGAGTCGAGAATCAACGATCCCAAATGAGCGCGGGCCCCGCTTGGACGTCCTACGGCCAAATAAAAAAACAAAATAGTGAAAAACTACGAAAACTAATAATAAAACGTACAAAAATACGAAAACCTAGAAATAACGAAAAACGGCCAACTCGATTCCTAAAACACCTAAAAGCAAGCGAAACACACGCAACGTGATACCAAAACGATAGAAAAAATATATACAAAAAGATGCAAATCAACCACCCCACACATAGAACGGTTGCTTGTCCTCAAGCAAAACTAACGAAAATTTACAAATACCCCCGACCAACCCTACACTAATGCACAAAATAATTCGAGACRTCGTACGCTACGTTGCTTGTTAGCTTAGGCTAAAAGGACGTCAATGTGCGTTGTTAAGGAAATTTAGATCGACTTCTGAACCCTAAAAGAACTTAAACAATCCACCAAGTCGGTCTCCCTATCCCTGCCCCGGCTAAGGTCTATCCACTCTCGAACCTTTAATCAGCTCCCTACTAGCCAAAATCATCTACGCCTCTCTTTAACAAATATATACTAAAAATCGGACAAAAAAGGAAAAACGTGCTACTTAACAACTTCAAGGATTTATAACGTATCCTTGTTTATTTGTCTCTTTTTTTTTTAACAAGGAAATAAAGATGAAAATACGAAGCTTTCAACGACTCCGATCATTCGTTGCTACTAGCAACTTACAAACTTATCGATCGAGCACGTGGAGCAATTGACGACTCCAAATTACAAAACAAAAACTTATAGAGAGCGTTCGATGACTAGGGCTAGCCGAGGCACTAGTTCTAAACGAGCACAAGGATAGCACGAAGCTAAAACCGAACGGAGATCCCAACAAGATAAATCACCTAAGTCCACTATATTCGATCGAAAATCTAAACACCCTAACAAATCATTAAAACCGGGTCACTTCACCAAGGGTCCAAGCAATAATAGCACACACGTTACTCAAATTAACACAAGCAAGCATACAACAAAATTAAAACCTAGGACGAACTCTAACCACCCCACACTTAAAACCTAG
>BMAC01000244.1:1191739-1261308 GCA_014905375.1 Phtheirospermum japonicum
AGGTAAGCTCGACAATCCAAGTGCAATCGGAGACCCCAAAGATAACACCCCCTCACTTTCCACTACAACCTCTTCACAATACCCGAGAGGGGTTACGTTGTCTTCCGACCCATTCTCCTCGTCCTCTAAATCCACCTCATAGCGCTCCTCTTTCGAAAGATCGTCAAATCTCGAATTTCATCAACGGACCGTGGGCACCCACCACATCAAAGATGGGCATCTCGTCAAGGCACGGTTTCTTAATCTCATCCACGTCATTGGCAATTTGCTTAGCGTGAGTCTCCATGTGAGCGAGGCATTCCGTGAGGTCGGCTAAGAGAGACTCCACGTCCGGGAGTTGGGACGTAGACGAATCTTGAAAGAGTGAGGTATAAGGGTCATCGCTCGGAGTGTACGAGCTCGAGGTGGGTAGATTGTAAGTATCGTAGCTCGAAGGAAGGGCGAGTGGAACATATGGATCGTCAAAACCCGGATCAAAAGGATCACGAGTCGGTGCATACGGATCTATGCTCGGGTTATGGGGATATGAAAACGGAGGTGAATGTGGAGGATTTGGGTCATAATGGTCGGAAGAGTAGATCCATTCTTTCCCGATCGAAGCATACGAGTCGTCATATTTGGGAGTGGTGTATGGATTTGGATATTCGGAAGTTTGGATGTAAGGGTTGTCGTATGGCAAACTAGCTCGGTAGTTTGCCATCCTCGGCCGGATCAATTAAGCGGCGGAGGCATCCTTTGGTCGTCTAGAGTGTGGGCGGGCGGAATCGGGCTCTCGAACGGAGTGGCCATCGTTCATTCCTCGATTATCGGTGATACTAGTGGAGGTAATGAGACGTCGGACCCACCTTGCATACACAACAAACGACAAAAGATTACACGTATCGAATGTAAAATAACGAAATAATCTAACTATTAACTACGTTAACGATAAGAGTAATTAAGAACACCGTTTGCGCCAAATTTTTGATCGACGAGTTCTCAATGCGCTAGTTTCGGAATCCATCTCCGCAATAGTACGGAGCCGGTTGTAGGGCGGCGAGTTCTTCCCAAGTCGTGTCTCTCGAGGATGGATGTTATCGGCCTTGTCGGTTTCTTAATTGCTCTTATCGTCGATAGAGACTAACTATTCTAAACTAGGAAAGCCAGTAGTCATGTTCGGTTTTGAGTTTTACGACTAAGATTTATATTGAAATACAAGATTTAAAAACATTGAAAATGAAAAGAAAATTAAAGCTTATTTAAAAACGATCAATCTAAACTAATTAACTAAGAAAGCTTATAATTTAAATTAAGGAAAATGGAGTAAAAATTGAAGTCAAGCTTATTTGAAAAGGTCAACATTAATTTAACAAAAATTAAAACTTTAAAAAGGAAGATTTTATAGAACTTTTAAAAACTTAGAAATTGATCTAAACAACTTAACAACTTAAAATCATAAGTTTCAAAAGCTAGAAAGCTAAAGCTAAAAATGAAGAGTAATTTCGATGATCAAGATGAACAACTAAGTTACGATCAAGCATCAACACACAGATTAGATGAAATAACAATTAACATAAAACTATATTAATAGAAAGAGTTTACCAAATGGATGATCCAACAAAAGCTTGAAGAGAAAAGCTTGAAAGCTTGACAATGGAAATCTAGAACCAAGCTTGAACAACTTAGCTAATGATGATCTAAAGCTTAACTAAACTATTACTAATTAACTAATTTATTGAGAATTTAAATTGATCCAAAAAGAAAAGGAAATATGAAGATGAGTAATTTGGGAGCAAGCAATCGACGCCAAATGTTTGATCGACCGAATTCTCGACGCGCTAGTTTTCAGAATCCGTCTCCGCAAGAGTACGGAGCCGGTTGTAGGGCGGCGAGTTCTTCCCGAGTCGTGTCTCTCGAGGATGGATGTTATCGGCCTTGTCGGTTTTCTTAATTGGTCTCTTATCGTCGGTAGCGACTAACTATTCTAAACTAGGAAAGCAGTAGTCATTGTTCGGTTTTGAGTTTTACGACTAAGATTTATATTGAAATACAAGATTTAAAAACATTGAAAATGAAAAGAAAATTAAAGCTTATTTAAAAACGATCAATCTAAACTAATTAACTAATAAAACTTATAATTTATAATTAAAGAAAATGGAGGGAAAATTAAAGTCAAGCTTATTTGGAAAAGTCAACATTAAATTAACAAAATTAAAACTTTAAAAAGGAAGATTTTATAGAACTTTTAAAAACTTAGAAATTGATCTAAACAACTTAACAACTTAAAAGCATAAGTTCAAAAGCTAGAAAGCTATAAAATGAAAGTAGAAGTTCGATGATCAAAATAACAACTAAGTTACGATCCAAGTATCAACACAAGATTAAAGGAAATAACATTAACATAAAACTATATTAATAGAAAGAGTTTACSAAATGGATGATCCAACAAAWKCTTGAAGAGAAAAGCTTGAAAKCTTGACAATGGAAATCTAKAACCAAGCTTGAACAACTTAGCTAACGATGATCTAAAGCTTAACTAAACTATTACTAATTAACTAATTTATTGAGAATTTAAATTGATCCAAAAAGAAAAGGAAATATGAAGATGAGTATTTGGGAGCAAGAGCTCTGCATCAAGCCCTTGCTGCAAGTTGATAGCTTCGAAAAGACGTCTGATTACTTAAATCTTCACAAAATCTGCTTTTCAGTCGATCGACTGTAAAGTAGTCGATCGACTGGCAGTCGATCGGTTGACTCTCCTGTCGATCGACTTCTCTTGTCAAAACGGCCAAAAGCCCTAGAATTCAGTCGATCCTCGGAGTTCCAGTCGATAGACAGTAGTCGATCGACCTCATCGGCAGTCGATCGACTGCATTGTCCAAAATGCCATAAGTCCCTGGAATCCAGTCGATTTTGAAGTTCCAGTCTATCGACTAGAAGGGCAGTCGATCGACTGAACTCCAGTCTGTCGACTGGATTGCTGCACCTGGCTCGATTCCTCATTCTTTTCACATCCGCCGATTATCGAACCTCATCCGTGCACTTCCTTGCTTTGTCCGTTCATTCCCGAGTCGAGTATCAACGATCCCAAACGAGCGTGGGCCCCGCTTGGACGTCCTACGGTTAAATAGAAAAACGAAATAGTGAAAAACTACGAAAACTAATAATAAAACGTACAAAAATACGAAAACCTAGAAATAACGAAAAACGGCCAACTCGACTCCTAAAACACCTAAAAGCAAGCGAAACACACGCAACGTGATACAAAAACGATAGCAAAAATATGTACAAAAAGATGCAAATCAAATACGCGCTGAGAGAAGTACATGAGGGAATATTTGGAAGCCACGCTGGAGGACAATCACTTGTTCACAAGCTCATCCGACAAGGTTACTATTGGCCGACCTTGAAAAAGGACGCGATAGAGAAGGTCAGAAAATACGAAAAATGCCAAGTGTTTGCACCCCAGATCAACTCTCCCGTAGAAAC
The DNA here is from genome assembly GCA_014905375.1 of Phtheirospermum japonicum. Classification (NCBI taxonomy): domain Eukaryota; kingdom Viridiplantae; phylum Streptophyta; class Magnoliopsida; order Lamiales; family Orobanchaceae; genus Phtheirospermum; species Phtheirospermum japonicum. The sequence continues at coordinate 1,195,208 of BMAC01000244.1, forward strand.
CCTCAATTCCATATACTTTCCATGCCCATTCGCTAAATGGGGAATTGGCCTGATTGGTCCACTACCGAAGGGCAAAAGAAGAGTGAAATACGCGGTAGTTGCGGTGGATTACTTTACCAAATGGGCAGAAGCCGAACCGCTGGCATCCATAACCGACTAGAAGATCGTCAATTTTGTCTGGAAATCAATCATATGTAGATTCGGAGTGCCACTCTGAATAGTATCTGACAATTGCAAGCAGTTCGACAGCAAGAGGTTCAAGGCATTTTGCGGGGAGCTGAATATCAGAAATAATTTCTCCACACAATACCACCCTCAATCAAATGGACAAGTCGAAGCGGTCAACAAAATCCTCAAATACGCTTTGAAAATGAAGTTTCAAAATCTTAAAGGCAGTTGGCCAGAGGAGCTACCCGATGTCTTATGGTCGTACAGAACAACACAACGCTCATCTACCGATGAAACCCCGTTCTCACTGGCCTTTGTATAAGAAGCAGTCATACCAGTTGAGATCGGCACACTATCCTACCGAGTAGCACACTTCGAGGAAGAGAAAAATAACTTGGCTTGCCCGAGCCGCACTTGACCTCCTCAAGGAAAGAAGAATGGATGCCAAACTGAAAAACGCGATCTACAAGCAAAGAAGAGAACGCTACTACAACTCAAAAGTGAAGGCCAGAACCTTCAAAGTCGATGACCTGGTCCTCAGACGCATTTCGGACCGAATCAAGGTTCCCTCAAACCAAAGTGGGAGGGACCGTTCAGAGTATCAGAAATCCTCCAGCATGGAGGTTACCTCCTAGAATATTTAGATGGAAAGGAATTCGCGCATCCCTGGAATGTCGCGTACCTAAAAAAATATTATCAATAAAGTACTCATTTCTTTCCCTCGTCTTGAAAATAGACCAACAAGGTCGACAATAAAAGAGTGAGGATATCGAACTCATGAAGCCGACCTCACTCATATAGCCTAATTTGACTCAAACATGCCAAGAAAAAGAGTGATGGGAAGACCTCATCAGGCCGACCTCACTCATAAAAACCCAGCACAACAACTTAACTCACTAAGAGCAGTATTGAGAGTGATGATCTCACGAGAATACAAGCAAACTCAAGGCACCATATAAACATTCGAAAGAAAAATCAACTCAATAAATGTCGAGCTAGCAATGAAAGCCACAAAGCACAAAAGCGAACTCAAAAAGCTCAAAGTGCCGAGCTCAAAACATGAAGTTTAAATTGAGTCGGCACACCAAAAAGAGCATGTTCTAGAAAAATTTCGAGCTCAAAGTGCCGAGCTCAAAACATGAAGTTCAAATTGAGCCAGCACACCAAAAAGAGCAAGTTTCAGAAAAATTTTGAGCTCAAAACATGAAGTGCAAATTGAGCCGGCACACCGAAAAGAGAAAGTTTTAGAAAAATTCCGAGCTCAAAGTGCCAAGCTCAAAACATGAAGTTCAAATTGAGCCAGCACACCAAAAAGAGCAAGTTTTAAAAATATTTCGAGCTCAAAGAGCTGAGCTCAAAATCTTGAGCTCGGATTAAAAAAAAGGCAATATGTATACATATTTAAGCCATCGAACTAAAAATATAAGAAAGAGACAAAATAGACCAGGGGGAAAGTTGGCCGAACAGAGTTAGCCGACCTGAATTTTCAAATCGATAAGTTCGAGTACATCATAGATCGACCGCCCAAAAGTGACGCGTCGATAATAAGAAAAAATGATGAAATTAGAAAAACATAAAATTAATCGCCACCGTCATCATCATCATCCTCCTTTTCATCACCATCAGCATCCAAGTTATCCTCACCGCCCCCCAGCCCGTACTCCACAATCTTCTCAGCAATATGCCTCTCAAAGTCAGGAGTGGAGGCCCCATTTTTCAGCATTTGTAGGGCTTCCTCCATGGTGGACAAGTAGAAGGCACTCATCATCGGCCCAAGGATTTCGGTCTTGTACTCCTCAACACCGACAGCTCTCCCCTCTTTGACACAAAAAGATTTCCCCCTGGAAAATGCCGCCTCCACCTCTTGGGAGCGAACACTAACCAGGTCGCCATGACGCTTGACTAGCTCAGCATGCTGGACTTTCAGGTCGAATAAGGTCCGTTGAGTCGCACTCAGTGCCGCTTTGATAGACTGATCCGCTTTCTTAGCCCTGGACATCCAAGAATCACGATCAAGGATGAGAGTGGTACACTGACCATGAGTCTCCTGAAGAGCAGCAAGGTCCCGTTGAAGCCGAGCGTGATCCCTCCGAAGTTCAGAAAAACTCCGATGCGCCAAATTCATCAAACTAAAGGCCCGGCAAAGATTCATCTCTGCAAATTTGACCTGACTTTCCCCGTCATAGCCGGAAACCCAATCATTCAGGCCTGGGCTGCAACTATGAGCCATGCTCTCCCAGAATTCAGAAAAAGGATACCCCGCAAATGATCCCCCGGCAGTGTTCGGAGCATAACACCCCGAATAGTCATACCCATGAGGAACTGAATGAGGATGAGGACCTCCAAAAACAATCTCCTCTTCATTCTCCAGAGTAATAGGCTCCTGATGAGAGCTCCCCTCATTAACTCGGGGAGCTGGGCATGGCTCCGGAGGAGCAGACGGGGCAGACGAGCTGGCTTTTTTCTTTCTTCCGCCACCAGTAGCCGTTGGCCTCTTCGCTGGCTTCTTGGTGTTCTGCTCCAAGAACTTGGCCGCTCGGTCGAGTGCAGAGAGGGACATGGTTCAGTCAAAGTAAGGGTAATACACTACAAATATAAAACACAAAGCTCGGAAGAATTATAAATGAGACAAACTGAAACCCGAATACCGACGTAGCCCGGCCGAGCAGATACTGCCGAGCTACCGAGTTCAACCTGGAAGCGTCGACTGACACAAGCACCAACGCCGAGGCGAAAAGCAGCAGATCCGAGTAGATGTTGTCGAGCTGCCGAGCTTGGCCTGGCAGCATCGCCCGACGCGAGCACCGACACTGAGGGGACGGGCATCCCAGCCGAGCAGTTGCTGCCGAGCTACCGAGCTCGGCCTGGTAGCATCGCCCGATGCGAGCACCAATGCCGAGGAAATAGGCAGCCCAACTGAGCAGAAGCTGCCGAGCTTCCGATCTCGGCTCGGCCACATCATCCGACGCTGACACCAACTCCAAGAGACAACGGGCAACTCGGCTAAATAGAAAATGCCGAATAGAGAATCTAATGTCTTAAACACAAAATACCAACCAGAAAATTCAAACGCCAAGTTCACAAAGGGACGAGAGACTCACACTCAAACGAGGGTAGGAAAACATGCAAAATTTAACTCACCGGGGGTAATGGGTCTGAGATGAGAGCGAGGATGAGGATCCCTGAGTCCGGCCCTTCGAAGCTTAGCTTTCGTGAGCAGTATCTTGTAATGCCTCTGCTCCAGGTCGGAATCCAATATAACGTACAGATGAGCGAGAAATTCCTTGCTAGGATCCTCCGGTCGACGATATGCTGAAAAGGGGAACAAACAATAAGAATTAGATTGATATAAGAAGAAATGTGCTAAATTCATACTAACCGAACTTCTTAAAAGAGTTGGGGGGAGAATAAAGTGAGCCGTCGGGGTTCCTCATTTGATAGTTCCCCCCGACATAAAACTAACGGGGTTTCTTGTCATGGAGAGAGTCGTGGAGCTCAGTCACGATATTCTTGAAGTTTACAGATCGAACCGAGTTATAGTAAAAACAAGAGTCGTTCCTGCCCGCAGCCTTGAAAAGATAGAGCCACCGAAGCTCCTCAAGGGTGGGAGCTGGCCAGTCGTTAAGGATGAAAAGCACAAAACAAACCCAGAATTTGAGCTACGGCTAATGGATGGAGCTGGAAGATAGGCAGCCCTATATCATTCAAAATATCTGCCAGAGGTCGGGGTAGCGAATTCGAAATACCAAAGCGTAGGCTATCCGTAAACATGGTAGTACAGAAGGCAGGCAGACAATGGATCTGCTCGGCATCATAAGGGAGGAATAGATGGACAGACCTGGGAATACCACACTCTTTTCGGTACATAACTAAGTTAACGTCAACTAGCTCACTTTGCTCGACGGCTATGCCGAGCATCCTGTCGTCCTAATCGCGAGGAGGGGGCCTCTTCCAGTGGTCGACCAGGGTGCGCTTGTTGGGCTTGTCCGACCTGGAGGCAAAGGTCTCGGGAGTCACCGACTTCACGTTGGCTTTAGGCCTTCGGGATTTTTTGGCCCGTGGCGGTCACCGGACATCATCCTCATGCTAATCGGAAAGATCGTCAAGGGGCTTGAGCAGGTCAAAGCTGATCCTGAAATCATCAGTAGCCGCTCCGGTCCAATCCGCGCTCACACCACCTGCCCAGGTCGACCCACCGACTGCTTCCTCTTCGGTTTCGTCGACTAAACCGTAATGATTTTCTGGTTAAAAGCCACTCCGAGGACCGAATTCACAGCCCTGCCCAAGTTGACCACCAGGCCCGAAGGACTGGCCTTCGTCAAACTGGGAGCATCCTCCAAACTGATGGTCATCACTCGAGAATCTCTCAAAGGCGAAGGGTCGCCCTTGACCAAAGATCTCCCCCTTGCGATGATAAATTTTGCATTATTGCATCAATTCTATCAATGCTCCCACTAGCTAAAAACTATCCTCTAAGTGACAAATCTTTACCATAGGAATGGCCAGAAGCTCCCACTGAATTCTTTTCTAGGTTATTAGACAAGTCTTCAACCTCCATGTCACTTTGTTGTTCTTGGATTTATTCAAGTTCTACCTTGTTTCGATTTCTTTCTTTGTAGACATAGTCTTCCTCAAGGAAAGTTTCTTACCTGGAGACAATGACCTTAGGTTCTCCAAGAAGATAGATATAGTAATCCTTGTGTTTCTTTTGGATACCCCACAAAATAACATTTCTCACTTTTAGATTTCAACTTGTCAGTAAGCGTCTTCTTTACATATGCGGGGCAACCCCAGGTTCGCATGTGCTAAGTGATGGCTTCTTGCCATGCCATAAATCATATGGAATTCTTTTTACTGACTTCGATAGAACTCTATTCAGAACATAGATTGAGTTCAGTAAAACATACCCCCATAAATATGTCGGAAGATCTGAGAAACTCATAATGGATCTATGTATATCTAATAAGGTTCAATTTCTCCTTTCTGAAACACCATTCATTTGTGATGTTCCAGGAGGCGCCCATTGCGATTTTACTCCATGAGGTTTTAAGTAATCGAGAAATCTTTACTCAAGTATTCTCCTCATCGATCCGATCAAAGAGTATTAATACTCTTTTCAACTCATTTCTCAACTTCTAACTTATACTCCTTAAACTTCTCAAAAGCCTCTGACTTGTGCTTCAAAAGATACACATGTCCAAACCTAGAGAAGTCATAAGTAAAAGTAATGAAGTATGAATAACCACCTCTAGCTTGAGTAGGAAAAGGTCCACATACATCAGTATGAACCAGCTCAAGTACCTCTTTTGCTCATATGCCTTTCCTAGAAAATGGCTTGTTGGTCATTTTTCCTTTGAGACAAGATTCGCGTTGTCCATAAGACTCAAAATCGAATGGTGTTAAGTTGTCTAACTTTCTTAACCTTGCGATTCTTGTTTCATTTATGTGATCAAGCCTACAATGCCATAAGTAGGTGGGATTATTCATATTACTTAACTTTATACGTTTTTTTTGCACATTGAGAATGTCACGACTATAATCAAGAATATATAAACCATTCACAAGTGGAGCATTTCCATAAAAAATACCATTATGCGTGAATAAACAATTATTATTAGAAAAATGGAAGGAAACCCCTTCAATGTTTAATATCGGAAAGGAAACAATACTCTTCGTAATCGGTGGAACAAAATAACAATTATATAAATTAGTCTATAACCCAAGGGTAAATCTAATCTATAAGTCCCTACACGCTCGGCAGCAACCTTTGCTCTATTTCCCACGCGCAGGCAAACTTCCTCCAGTCTAACCATCCTGCTATCACTTAGCCCCTGTACATTATTACAAATGTGTGAGCCACATCTGGTATCAAATACCCAGCAGTGAGAGTTATTAATAGACATATTTATCTCAATGACAAACATACCTGAGGAGGCGGAAACATCTAATGTTTTCCACTTCTCACAGTCTCTCTTCCAATGTCCATTTTCTTTGCAATATAAACACACATCTTTAGCCAATGTTGACTTCTTATGAGCACCTCCTTTTGGCTTCAAAGATGTAGGCTTCTGCTTTTTCTTACCTTTCAGGTTAGATCTAACAAATGTACTCACCATGAGTACAGCTATGCCCTTTGAGGTGGAAGAATCATATGTCTTAAGCATGTTATGAAGCTCGAGAAGCTTCACTTTCGTGTTGTTCATAATATTATTCACAATGAAGTTTTCAAATGAACTAGGAAGCGAATTCAAGATCAAGTTAAGTGAGACATTTTTAGGTAGGCTCGTTCCAATCGAAGCCAAATTCTTAATACCCTATCATCTTCAAGACATGCTCAGACACCTTGCCCCCATCATGAAGTTTGCACTTAAAGAGATCTCATAGCAGCTCATACTCCATAGTTTGAGCTTGTAAATCATAGAGACTCTTCAAATGATCTAACATTTCATAAGGGTCCATGTCTTCATGCTTTCTCTGAAATTTCGTCGCCTTCGCAGTTAGCATGACACACTGTGCCGATGTTGCGTCATCCTTATGTTTCCCATGAATATCCTTATCAAGCTTGGCATACTTAGAAAATTCTTTATCAAGAATCTTAGGAACAAGTGTGACCAACACATACTCAATCTTTTCCTGTCTCAGAACTAAACACAGATTGCGCAACCAATCCATAAAGTTTCATCCAGTCAACTTGTTCGTTTTAACAAAAATTTCAATGATAAATTCGACATCTTAACTAATCTGGGGAAAATAAATAGAGTGGGAATTAAAACTCTAATTCTAATTCATATGATCACAATTATTGGCTAATTAACAAGGACTTTAATAATTAGCTCCCACTACTTTAACATATTCTACGACCCCACGGTAGAATACAGACTCATATCAAATATGATCATAGTGAGCGAAGATCCATATTCGTACTATTGCAGCCTCTGCTAGGGCTGATGACCACAATAGCACAACTGGTAGGTGTCCAAACAAATTATAGACAATTATAACTCTTGGTCGATCGAATTTAAATCCGATCTTACGCCCTTAGTTTGTTCAGACGCTAGGGCGACAAGAAAGAACTAAGTAAGTCAACCCCATTACACGATCACAAACATATGCATCTATGAGAAAGTCTTAACCTCGTCTACCGGAGCAAGCACTAGGGTGCAAATACTCATGGACGAAAAAGGTCTCGTACTCACCCAAATGTAATGGAAAGCGCGTGCATCCAAGATGAGACTCATTTTTTAGCGGAAGACTTATTGGGGTTTAACAATTAACAAGATCCAAATGAACAGTAAATAATTATTGGGCGCCGCCTAACTAGAGTTTGTAAGTAAACGGTCCGACAAATATTGGGCGCCGCCGACCCAGACAATATATACAGACTCTATACTAAAAAGTATTATACTAGTCACACAAACAATAGGACAAGTAGAGGAATAATTCCATAATTAAATTAAAATTCAAAATTTTAATTTAATTCACATTATCAAATAATGCAATAATATAATAATAATAATAAAAATCATCATGGGTTAATCATTTAAATTTAGAAAAATTAAATTCCAAATTTAATCTAATTTCTAAATTACTTTAAAAGGTTTAAAATTTAAAAATTATAAAATTCCAAATATAATTCTTATTTCTAAATATTTTTTTAAAATTTTCTCCAATTTAGAAGTTAATTAAATTCTAAATTTAAAATTAATTTCTAAGATAGTTTAAAAGATTATAAGCAAAATAAAATTTTTCAAGATTTTCAGCATAGCCAAACCGCCCCTTAATAATTTTCTGAAAATTTTAGGGTCTTTTCTGCAGTTTTCAAAATTTTAATAATTACAGAATTGTCATTTGGGCATAAAACATTTTTTTGGAAAGTTTCTGGGTTAGAACGCAATTTTTGAAAAGTTATGGGCAGCCTCGTAGTTTTCTAAAAACTTAGGGCAGTTCTGTGATTTCATAAATTTCTAAAATTACAATCAAGGCCAAATGTATATCAAATTCTCAAAAATTTTAACAAAACCCTAAATAGAATTTAGGTTTTTCGATTCAGGCTTCGTCGGCCACCATAGCCGGCGCAAAACTTCGCCCCATGAAGAGACAAAGCTGCCGGCAGCAGAGGCCCACCGGAAAATCTCCCGAAGCTGTCGGAATCGAGAGGAAGCAGTCGCGAGCGGACGGCCAAGAATCACCACCTCATCTTTAGTCGTCGTGAGCCCGCCGTCTAGAGATCGTCCTCTGCCCAGCATGAGCTTGCTCAGTCAACTGGCAACGCCTAGGACTCCGACCAGTTGGAGGCACGGCAGGAGCATCTACGGGTGATTCCGTTTTCCAGTTTCGTAATTTTTATTGATTCATTAATTCAATCAAATTAAATTAAAACAAAAGCGATTAATTAAAACTATTTTAATTAACCCTTTAATCAAATTAAACTAATTAAAATATAATCAATCCATGATTAATATTATAAAATTATAAACATAATCGTTGACACAGCCCCGGGCTCTGTTACCACTGTTAGAATTTGTAGAGACAAACACCATGCTCGTGCAGCTGAAGTTTTAAATTTTTATTAGATCCAAAAGATCCATCCTGTAAACGAATATATTTATACAATAAATAAATGAGAGTAAGCATGAAACCTTACAGTAAATCCAAGTCCGAGTTCAATACTAAGGTATCAACGCGATTAATTCTCCGACTGCAAGATCCAACTTTAGTGTATTGCTATCGTGAAGAAAGTTAGAAAATCTCACAAAAGCCCAAGAACTCTTCCAATCTAAAAATTTGGATTGTTACAATGTTTTCTAAAAACTCTCTCTGTAACTCTCTTGTTAACTTATGACTTTAAGTTATATTTATACTAGGTACATAAGAGAAACCTAATCCTAAAAGTATTGGACTGTCCAAGACATGGGCCCAAGACAATTTTAGCCCAAGTACCTTTATTAATATAACATAGATAATTAAATCCAAATCCAATTTAATTTAATTAAATAATTTCTATCAATAGAAATTAACATCATAATTATAAATAATTAAATATTTCAATTCTAAATTGAATATTTAATACTTTATTGATACACTCTTAAGTCGGAAAAGTAATCACATATAGTGTGACCCTATAGGCCTTTATGTATGACATCGATCTAATGATGATCCAAACAAAACTCCTAGACGGCTTAGTTAGACGAACTTAATATATAAAGAACATTCACTTGAACTCAACGAATTATAACCTTTATACAAAGCTTTGATGAAATTCCTTTCATTCCCAATCACTCGATTAATCTTGGGATTTATCCAAGTGTCTATCTCAATGGCTTAATCAATTTATCTCATCTTTATTAGTCGACAACTAGACCACACTCAATTACTATATTGAATATGTCTCTTGCATTGGCCAATGACTTTAATCGACCTAATATATAGATTATGAGTGATCTCTCTTGAAATTTAAATCGAGGAATAAATTCTTTCTTGGCTCAACTAAAACCTTCATTTACATCATGATGCACCCAACACAAGCTGTATCTACCCCGAAAAGAAGTGCAAGCATTGGTCATGGTCAAAGTACACCAGTCATACAACAAGGTGCGTATTGACCTCAAGTCGAAGGATTATCACACGCTTTATACACTGATAAGTTTATAGACATACAATAAATAACTTATCGGTAGGGTTTACGAATAATCTCTAAAGTATCCATGTGTCCATCATGAATGACTATTATTCGCAGTCCTGAGAATAACTGCATTCTCTAAGAATGTGATGCATACCACATGCCGATATATATTATATTATATTATCAATATCCCAGTCTTGATAATCATTAGTCGTGGCTATTTTAAGAGTAATATTTTATTAATGACATCTCACCATATCAATGACAACATTATATGAGTAATCACAAACAATCAAAACAATAATTCAATAAATACATTTCCATATATATAAACATATATATAATAATTTTGATCAAGTATAATGTATTTAAATCTTATTGTCTCTAGGACATTTATAGTTTCAATCTCCCACTTGGCCTAGAGCAAAGAACATATATATTTAATATTAAGGTTTACGAAATGCTCATCATGTTACCTAGAACATGATGTCTTTGAGCACACTCTTTATTAATTTCTCATATCTTCACTATTTCCCTGATCAAGTGTTAGCGTCTTAGTATATGCTTGCTTCTGTTCATGGATCTCAATTCCTTTGCTAGCGCAATAGCACCAATATTATCACAATACAACGATATTGGTGATAGGAACTACCTCTAATTCCTTAAGAATTTATTTGTCGAGACAGCTTCTTTAACTGCCTCTTATACAGCAATGTACCCAGCTTTGATTTACCGAGTCAGCAGCAGTCGTTTTCATGGAACTATTCCAACTTACTACCCTATCATTGAAATGAAGGCATACCCAGATTATGACTTGTAGTCATCATGGTCTATTTGGAAACTAGCATCACTATACGTAGTAACTGCCAGTTCCTTTTTTCCACCATAGACTAAGAAATATTCTTTAGTTCTTCTAAAGATACTTAAGAATACTCTTGACTACTTTCCAGTATTCTTCCCCAGGATTCTGCTGAAATCTATCAGTCATGCTAAGTGCATATAACACTTTATCTATGTACATGGACTGTGAAAGCCCCAATATTCTATTAGATCTATCCTGGTAGATCCTAATTTCAAGAATATAACAGGCTTCACCCAAGTCCTTCATCATGAAGGTGCTGGACAACCAATCCCTTACTGATTGCATGACAAGGGTTTTTCTAATTATCAATATGTCATCAACATATATAATAATAAAAACAATACTCCCTCCAGTGCGTTTACTATAAACGCATGGATCTTATTTGTTTCTGACAAAATCAAATGATTTAATTGCTTTGTCAAAACAAATATTCCAACTTCTAGAGGCCTGTTTAATTCCATAAATAGACTTTTGTAGCTTGCATACTGATTTAGGTTTCTATTCAGATGTAAAACCCTCTAATTCTTCCTCGGTTAATTCACCATTGATGAAAGTGGTTTTAACATCCATCTTCCAAATATGGTAATCATAGTATGCAGCTATAGCAAGTAAAATAATAATAGACTTGATTTTCACAACTGGATAAAATGTTTCATCATGGTCAATTCCTTCTCTATGACTATAACCTTTTGCTACCAACCTAGCATTGTAGTTTTGTACCTTACCATTTGCATCGGTCTTCTTCTTGAAGACCCATTTGCATCCAATGGGTCTAACCCCAACTGGCAAGTCAACCAAGTTCCAAACTTGATTTGTGTACATCGAGTCCATTTCTGATTTCATGGCTTCAAGCCACCTCTTTGAGTCAATATCTAAACATAGCCTCAATGTAAGTTCTAGGTTCATCATCGCCTAGAATTTCCACGTCACCTTGACCCTCTACAAGAAGGTTTAGTATTTTTGGTCACTTATGAATCCTAGTATACTTACGAAGTTGGTTATCATGAGTTTGAGTTATTTGAGTGTTCTGATCATGAGAAGGTTCTTCTGTGCTGGATGGTCCAGCATTTTGAGATTCCTCAGAAGTGTCATCAACATGAACTTCCTGAGGAGGGAGTTGTGCAACCATTGCTTGGTCTTCCGTTGGTTGCGATGATAAATTTTGCATTACTGCATCAATTTTATCAAAGCTCCGACTAGCTAAAAATTGTCCTATAAGTGACAAATCTTTACCATAGGAATCACTAGTAGCTCCCACTGAATTCTTGTTTAGGTTATTAGACAAGTTTCCAACCTCCATGTCACTTTGTGGTTCTTGAATTTATTCAAGTTCTACCTTGTTTCGATTTCTTTCCTTGTAGACATAGTCTTCCTCAAGGAAAATCGCTTACCTGGAAACAATGATCTTATGTTCTCCAGGAAGATAGATATATTATCCTCGTGTTTCTTTTGGATACCCCACAAAATAACATTTCTCACTTTTAAATTCCAACTTGTCAGTAAGCCTCTTCTTTACATTTGCGGTGCAACCCCAGGTTCGCATGTGCGTAAGTGATGGCTTCTTGCCATGCCATAACTCATATGGAGTTTTATTTACTGACTTCGATGGAACTCTATTCAGAACATAGATTGAGTTTAGTAAAGCATACCCCCATAGATATGTCGGAAGATCTGAGACTCACCTAAACCCTCAGTTTCTTGGTCGGATTAAGGGGTATAATTACCACTTACTAGGTGTTTATACCCTAAATCTTTATCATCTTTTATTTTAGTATTATTATAAGTCCGATTTCAAGAAACTAACAATGTTTCTCTTTAGTTTGTTTGCAAGGTTGACACTTTTTTGTTGTGTCAAGAGCAAAGATTGAAGATCTTGTGTTTAATTTTAGTAAACTTTCTCTTTTCATTCTCTTTATTATTTTAATTGTTAGTTGCTTTTTTTGAAATTAAATCTTAGATCTAGAATTTATCTTGAAGCTTTATCTTTAAAGATTGCAACTTTCTTTATAATTTTGAATTTGGAATGAAATAGTTGGTTTCATTTTGGTCAATTTTACTGAATTGTTCCTTTATGACTTTTCTTAGATCTATGTTGCCTTATTAATCATGATTTCCTTTAATTACTCCTTATAATTTCTACAATAAACTACATTCCTTAGTTTCTTTAAATCCTTTTTTAATCATTTCAATTTTTTTGGACTTGATTGCTCATTTTTCATTGCTTTTTTTAATTTGAATTTCAAAGCTCTTGCTTAATCAAGTCTTTCATTTGGTAGCTACAAAATCAAGCCCCTAAAACTTTGTGATCATGTGTTTATTATAACTTTAAATTCCATAATTATGTGAGCACTACTTCTACTCCAGAAATCATTTCTCGAGAGATCGACATGAGTCATTCTTACCGTAATACAAGTGATCGGGTTCTATTACAAACAATCTCTTTATTTCTAAATTAAAAGACTGTGAGAGACTCGGATCACCTGCCTTTTCACTCTTTCCTTGTCGCCATCAACGACAAATATCATCTTCCTCTTAATCAATTTCCCCCAAACTCCATCTGACATATGGTAGGATACCAATTATTATGTTGGTACTATGAGATAGAACCCGACGTGGAGTTTTTCTTTTATTGCTTCATACTGAAAGGTTCTCAGAACACCTCCTTCTACTTGAAATTTTGCCAAAAATCTCACTTTGTGGTCAACCTCCCATCAAAAGTAACATGTTTGAAGACTAGGTTCTTCTTCATTCGCACTTGGCCTTTTTCATCTATGCTGAAGGAATGACAGACCCCCCAATATCGGATAGCCCCCAAATTATCTTGTCGAGATCTAATCCACAACTGGAACGAGCGTCCTTTAACATTATCCCCTTAACCAACTAGCCACAACGCTTATCCCATTTTGGGATAAGTCAGGAAATCATGTTGCTCATTGATTTGTACATATTTGTATGTGATTTTTGTGTGTTTTTGCTTCGTATGTTGTGTGATTTTATGTGTTTCAAGTTTATATTTTTATTGTTTTTCTTCCTTTTTTTATGTTTTTCGTTTCTTATGGTGTTTAATGTGTTTTTACTTTATTTTGTATGAAATAATCTAAATTTGTTTAATGTTAATATCTCAGCTCAAAACGAGGAAAACGGGACGAGCGACGAGTCGAAGCCATGCAGGCGCCGCGGAGCAGTGCCCGAGTCGACGCCGAGTACCGCTCGCGACGATCGACGCTAGGTCGATGCGTAGTTTCTGAAGCGTCGATCCTAGACCCGTCGGTCGACACACTGTTGACGCTACGCCCACGTCGACCGACGCACCATCGACGCAAAGGTTCTGAAGCATCGATCTTAACCCCGTCGATCGACGCTAGGTCGACGCGTAGCTTCTGAAGCATCGATCTTAGGTGCATCGACCGACGCTCTGCCTGGTCGACGCGTGCGCCTGGCTCGCGTCGATCAGGCAGAGCGTCGAGTTGGCCAAGCGCCGTTTCAAGCTTATCCATCCGTTTGTCAGCACGTAACAAATTTGATTCGGTGCATTGGAAATTTGAGTCAGTGTGTTGCATAAACGTACGCAACGTCTCTTCGAGTGATGGTGGAACTGGTGCTTGAGTTGGTGGTGGTGGAGGCAAAGGTACTTGAACTTGCCCATGCGGTTGTAGAGGAGACGATGCTTGACCTTGTCCTTGTGGTTGCGATGGTTGCATTGGTAGAGTTGAAAATGAGAATTGGCCTTGTCCCAATTGTTGTTGATATGGTTGTTGAGGAACAAAATTATTTTGCGGCCTTTGATTCGGTATCAGATTCACCGCATTGTGAGGGTTTGACCATGAAAAATTTGGATGATCTCTCCACCAATTAGGTTTATTGTTGCGTGAGTTATAATTTTGATACCCCTGCCCGGTTTGATTCGCTTGATATCCTTGAATAGCAAGTGCTTGTTCGTTGGTTCCATCACCTTGCTCGAACACTGCTTGACATAAATTCGCACCATGTCCATACACACCACAAATTCCACACGTTTCTTGTGAAGAAGAAATGCCTTGAGATAAAAGTGTGTTTTGAGTTTGCAAAGAGGCCACCTGCCTCGTTAACTCATCAAGCCACAACCTCATCCCCTTAACCAAATAGCCACAACTCTTATCCCATTTTGGGATAAGTCAGGAAATCATGTTGCTCATACACAACCTCGGTAGATAACTTTAATCATGCACAATTTGAACTGCACCACTGCCACAATAACAAGTTTTCTTGTTTTCATAGAACAACTTTTCAAAGGATAACAATCCACCACATCTAAGATGCCTACTTCCAAGCCTTCTGTGGCAAGAGGAAATTTGATGCTCTCAAGGCGGTGAGAGAGACTAAAGAAGCCAATGACGCCAAATCCATTCCTCTACCTGTTCTCCATAAATCACCACGCAGTAGCACTTAAATGTCCCCACACCCTCTTATAGTGTGAACGGGCACAAGAAACGGCTCGCACACAGCCCACCCCATGAAATAACATGACTTGAGGCCTTAAATATTTGCAATGGAAAAGTATAAGAAATCCAGAAGTCTAACTTCAAGTGACACTACAAACCCATCAAAACCGAACAAAGGGTACACCATTAAACAATCACTCCCACCAGTGGAGACACCACTTCCATCCATAACAACTTCCATCCATAACAACTGAGGTAATAGCTGATGAAACAAAGCACACCCCAAACACCCCCAAACCGGTCATGAGTAAACCTTAAACTACAAACAAACTTACCTATGAGCTAAATCCCTCAACCGGAAACAACATGAAGATAAGATAACCACAACACCAAAATAAAATCTAAACTACTCGAGAACAAACGATAAAAAAACATTAGAGAACAAACAACACAACAACCTAAAACAAAAAACTAGACAAACACCGCCTAAATAGAACAAAAATCAACAACAACATCAACAATAATGATAATAATAATAATAATAATAATAATAATAATAATAATAATAATAATAATAATAATAATAATAATAATAATAATAATGATGATGATGATGATGATGATGATAGTGATGATGATGATGATGGTGGTAATGATGATGATGATGATGATGATGATGATGATGATAGTAATAACAATAATAATAATAATAATAATAATAATAATAATAATAATAATAATAATAATATTAATTTTAATAATAATTCAAGCAACCCTCATCTTTTTCGTACGCCACCACCATCTTCAGCCCTTCACCACCACCAGACCGAGATAGATGCCACGAACCAGGTACCACACCAATATTAGACCCTCCACCCACTTCCATCGAAGAATAGACCCTAGATCTGCCACTCTAACACCGGACAATCAACTCCTTTTTTTATTTTTTTTATGTAAATCGAGCAAGAATACTCAAAAAGCTAGGAGAAGTGCGCGGGGTAGAAGTTACAAAAAGCACCCAACTCTAATCTAATCAAGGAGTTATGGATGTGGAGAGGAGAGGAGTCCAATGACAGCCATCGACGGGCTCAACATGGTGAGTAGGAGGGAGAGGAAGAGTAAAGGAGTCAAATCTGAGGGGGATTCTTTTGTCAAAAATTGGAAGTTATGTTTTTAAATCTGGAGAATTTGTCGTAAAATTTGTATTAGATTGCCCCAAACCCATAAATAATTCCATATTTCCCCACAACTTTATCATCACCCTAATTAGAGGTGTTGATCCAGTTATGGTTAACCGGTTAACCGCCAGTTAATAACCAGTTGACCGGTTACGGTTAACCGTTGACCGGCGGTCACGGTTATAACCGTAACCGTCAACCGGTGGCCGGCATTTAGGTTATGGTTAACCTGATCGTCTAACCATAACCGCGCGGTTAACCGCCGATTAACCGGTTTAAAAAAAAAACAGTCGATCGGCTGGATTTCTGTCGATCGACTGCCTGATCGACTGCTTTTTAAAAAATTAAAAAAAAATTAAAAACAGGCGGTTAACCGCCGGTTTTCCGGTTAACCGCCCGGTTTGGTTAACCGGTTTAACCGTAACCTTAACCGGTTCTCAGCCGGTTAGGTTACGGTTAACCAAAAACCAGTTAATTAACCGACCGGTTATTAACAGCCGGTTAATTAACCGACCGGTTATAACCGTATCGACACGTCTAACCCTAATAGATGAGAGCAATTTTGCTCACCACTTGGTTTTAACCGTATCAACACGTCGAGGCAAGATATTGATCCAAACTTTTGTGCACCTCATTTTTAATAAATTAATTTAAAAGCACATTAATTTTCTCGCAAGAGTACGAGGTAACTGTAGGGTGATAAGTTTGACTCAAGTCGTATCTCTCGAGGAAGCAACTGTTCGGTCTTCCGGATGTTTTTCTCAATTTACGAACTAAAGTAAAATACATGTACAATTGGGGTTGTAAAAGAGATTGAATTGATCATTATAACTAAAGCAATAATTAAACTAAATCTATTTAAACTAATTATCCTCACTAAATTACCAACCACGAATTTAAGCTATCAATAATATGCAACCATAAATTAAAGCTAATTAACGAATCTAAAAGCATAAACGAAAGAAATTACCACCAAGAAATGAATCATAAGAATCTAAGATTAATGAATAACTAAGCATAAATCAACTCGCATAGATAAACTAAATTAAACCAATATCCAAGCATAAAACAATTAAGCTAATTAAACTAGTTCTAGCATTAACTAAGCAATTAACTAAGAATTAAACTAAGAAATTAATTACGAAATTATCTAAGAGTTTAGAGTACTTATTGGAACTAATGAAAGCAGTAAAAAGATCTAGCTATTCCGAAGTTTGAACGTTGATCTTGGGCGAAGATTGGATCCCAAACTCGATTTCGATGTTTTGGATGCGTTGTTCTTCGATCCTTGATCTCCGTCTCCAAATCTCGTTATGAGATGTGGAATTACTGTTGTGGGAAGCTATGGAACCCCAGGTGGTCTTGTATTATGTGTCTCTTGTGTCTCTCTTCTCAAAAATCCGAAATAGAGAGGGTTTTATAGATATTGCAAGTCTTGGCGCACAAGAAACCCTAAAATCCGAATTCTGGGCCATCGCGTCGACGGTGCGTCGACTGACGCGCGCTGGTACTTGGCGTCGGTGCTACCTGGGCGTGCGCGTCGGCTAGGCGGGTGCGTCGATTGATGCGGGCTTGCATCGACGCTTCAGAGAATTGCGTCGACTGACGCCCCTTCGGTCGACGCTTCAGAAGGTTGCGTCGACGTTGCGTCGACTGATGCCCTTTCGATCGACGCTTCATAACGTAGCGTCAGCAGTGCGTCGGCCTTGCGTCGACTGACACAGATCATGGTTCGCGTCGACGGTCGCGTCAATCAACGCGACAGAGAGTCTGTCTCCGTCTCTCGATCTTTTGCTACTCATTTCACCGGAATGCTCGTTCTCCTATTTTTTGAACATCGAACTTCGTCTATTACGCGCTGAACTCTTCCGGTTACTTAGCTGTAAGGTGAAAATAACGAAATATCACCTATTTGCATCAATTAGGAATAAAATACGATAAAATAAGTCAGAACTATAAAAATACGGAATTCTGCTGAAATCGTCCAACTTATACCAAAAACAAATAGAAAAACGAACTAAAAAGCTAATAAAAATAAGGACAAATCTACTCTAATCAACTACCCCACGCTTTATTGGTTTGTTCGTCCTCGAACAAACGATAATTTCAAAGTAAAACTAGAATGAAAATAAGTTCAAGCAAAAGTCGTGCTATGCTACATACGTAATTTTGAAAATATAGGTACAAGTCACGCAACGTGAAACACTTGACCATTATTACATTGTCGCTTTAAAATAAAATCATGCTTCCTCATGAAGGATAATATATATAAGTACGCTCAAAAGCACTCAAGTATTTTCTGCATGGGACGTGTATACACTCAAATCATACAATTACAAGCACAGTAAATAAGCACAGAAAATCAATCTCTTTTCAATCGCAAATTAAGTGTGCTGTCAAAACTAAGAATCAATAAAGGTCTTCGTGGGCTGTAATGTAAGGCTCTTTGGACGGGTATTGAATATATAATTCGTGTGGCTAATCCCTCACCCAACCTAATCTAATCAAGAAGCACATTGCTTCACCTCGTACAAAAGTAAAAAACTTACTTAGCTCTCATAACGTAGCCTTGAAATATAGGCTATTTCTCAACTCGCAAACCGTAAAACCGACTTGAAGCTCAGAAACCACTTAATCACAACTCTTTTGCCTTCTAAACATTAGGCTTCATAAGAAAATTAAAAATAAAACACAAGCCTTAACTAGCGCGTAGGCAATTAATCAACACTATCCACCATCCTATTATTATATTTTTTTATTTTCCCTTTTATTATTATTTTTTTATTTTTATGGGGTATTATTCTTTTTCTTTTTTCTTTTTTTTTTTCTTCTTTTTTTTTATTTCTTTTTGGATGGTGGTCCTAGATTACACAAATTATAAATTCCTAATAAAAATTCCCAAGACTTAAATAACCAATAAAAATACGAACTCCTACCCCACGCTTTTAATGGGTTGTAGGGGTCGTCTCAACAACACTCATTGCTATAGGCATGGATTATTTGGCTATGATTGGCTCATTCGAAATTTATAGTGGCTAAAAATATATGGATATGGCTGGAATAGGGTTTTATATGTGCCTTAACGTCATGTTCAAAGTCGACTACACACAGCGGTTTCAAAGAGATATCCAAACTGAAACTTAGTCAAGTACATGCAAAGATGATAAACACTCAGGCTACTCGCTGGATTTTTGTATGAAAATTTTTGTATTGACGCTGCTTTTAAGGTTTTGTGAAATCAATTTCGTCCAAGTACCATTTTACATTATATAAATAATAATTTTGAAAAATTATGCACTTATGCACGCTCAAAGACGAAAACAAATAATCATACTTAGTCAACTTCGACAGGCATGCCATACAAACATAATTAAGCGTAGAAATAGCAATTAATCACGTTTAAGCATATAATTATTACAGGCCAAGTATTAAATAAGATTACACAATTAATCAATACAAATCACACTCGACCACTCCCCTCTCTAAAATTTCCGGCAATCTCCTGATTGCCTCAAATACATCCAAAAATCAAAAAGAGGAAGGAAAAAGAAAACATCCCTGAAATATTAGTAGTCGAGCCGCTATTCGTGCTTTGTGTAATTGGCCACTTCTTCAACGTACGTGATGCGAAATGCCCTAAGAAAAATAAAACAAACAAAAACAAAGAAAATAACAATATTTTTGGATTTTATATTTTCCATTTATTTTTGTATTTTTTTTAAATAAAGCAAAAAAAATAAAGATACGAGATTTAGAACTCGCGGGACTCATCATCCTCGTTGGGGTTCTCGTCGACATCCATGCTAGGTGTGGGGTATGCCGCCTCAAACCTCTCCTCGAGCTTCGAAATGCGAGCTCGCATCTTCTTCAAACTCCGAGGGTTTTGGTCGTGGTTCGCATCAATCTTGTCGTCGATGATTTGGAGCTTATCGAACATCTTCACTTGAAATGCCCAGTTTTCGTCAAAAAATTGGCTCCAATCGGGACTCGGGGACGAAGTAGAACGGCGGGCCTGCTCCATATCCGCGTCGCCATTGTCGTCGTTATCGTGTAGTCGAGACGAAGATCCTCCTCTAGTCGACGACCTCACTCGAGGTGCCGGTGCACGCGTAAGAGGTAATGAAGTGGTCCCGAGTGGGCTAAGTCCATTTTTGGCCATATCGAACCCGAAGCGACGGGCGAGGCCGGTAATGTATGGCGCAAATGAGAGAAGTGGCGACTTGCTTCCCGGAGTACCCTTAGTGACGTTGTAAAGTCATTGCAAAATTAGCGGGTACAACCGGACTTGACGACCATCAATGAGGCATTGTAGAACATAAAGCTCGGCTTTGGTCGCGTAGGTGGCCTCGTTCTTGCATAAAATAATGTGCCCGAGGATCTTGTAGGCAACATAAAGGGCGTCGTCTTGAATTTTAGAGCAAGGAAATCACTTGTAATCGCCCGTATTTCCCCCGGTGATCATCCCCCAAAAAGAGGCTAAATCGAAGCCTTGAACTCCAACCGGGTGGTCACCAATGGTCGGGAAACCAAGAATGTTGCCAAAAATCTCCTCATCTACACTAACGTCATTCCCTCCTAGTCGACAAGTGAACGTCTCGTCGTTCCGGATTGCCAAAGTGGAGAAAAACTCGAGCATAAGCTCTCTTAATTCGGGAAGGTGCATTTGGGCGAAGTACCCACAACCAAGACCATCTACATAACGCGAAAGATCGGTGTGGTGTTCCGACCCATTCGAGGCTTCTTCCACAAGTCCTTGGACGTTCAAAATCCTATGCGTAGCGAAACCCCACTTGCGAATATTCTTGAACATGTCCCCTTCCTTTTTGTCAAAAATTGGGAACGGTGCTCCATATTTCCCCGAGATATCCTTTCGTTTACCCGCTCGAGACATTATCAATCAATACGAAGACGAACGGGAATGATAATTCTTGAAAAATAAGACTTTTTGTTCTTTGGGGAATTTTGTCAAACACTTGGCATGCGTGTTCAACCAACTAAAAACTCAAACAATCCTTGCACCAAAAACTTTCCAACACAACCAATCATAATCAAATATGTGCCAAGAGAGTTCTAAGCGAAGTACCTCAACAATTGTAGCCCGAATTTTGCCCGTTTTCCAGAAAATTGCTCCAATCCCTAAGTAGCTTGAATGGAGAAATAGCTTGAAACTCGCCCCGAATTAAGTCTTGCTAGCTGAATTGTAGCGTGTAATTTAAGTTTTGAAAGTTTGTAGTGCTGGGAATCTGTAGAACGAAAATTGTGAGGAAGGTAAGAATATTTATATATTTTTGAAGGTAGAAGATGAGGAAAAGTGAGAAGAGTGAAGAAAAGGGCTGCTTTAAAGCAGTTTTTTCTGGGTATCCCGCGGGTCAAAACGTCATGGGTCGGGTCGGTGGGCCAAAATCTAGCTTTAAACGCGTTCTGGGCCTGGCGCGTGGCTCGCGTCGACGTTGCATTGACGTCCGCGTCAGTCGACGTGACAGAGACAAATTTCTCGACACCAGGCGTCGACGCCGCGTCGACTGACGCGAGCAATCTCGGCGTCGACGCGGGCGGAATCCTGGGTGACTTTTTCTCCGCTTGTTCGATCAATTCTCCTCATCCGAGTTCTTCCATCTGTTCTAAACAATTAAAAACCAAAATAAAACAAGAAATAAAATAAAAATAAAAGTAAAAATAAAATACAAAAGGATACATAATGCTCGTGTTGCCTCCCGAGAAGCGCAAATTTTAACGCCGCTTGCTCGATGCTATTTTGTTCGTTTAGTTCCAAACGTTCGGTGGATCTCCAAACTCCACCGAATTATCATCGCGATTCTTCTTCCTTTGATCATAGTAAGGCTTCAACCTATGCTTGTGAACTTGAAAGGGTGAATTTCCGATCTCGTCATACAACATGTCTACGCCATACTCATCCAATTCTTTTTATCGAGAACGGTCCGCTCCATGCAGCTCCGAAATCAGCTGGGTTATACTTACGTTCGTGATTAAATAGCACTAACTCTCCAACCTCAAACTGCAAGTTTTGAACTTCCTTCGTGCGAACCTCTTTTGATTTCTTCTTCTCCCTCGCCCAATCGTCGAAATATGCCTCACCCTTGTTCTTTTTGCGAGAAAATTGTTAGGGTCGAGGGAATCATGACTTAGGCGACTTATTGGTGGTTTATGCGGTCGCTCAACATCGAAATCATCTAAAAATTCCTCTACAATATTGCGCATGTCAATACCTAGCAACTCAATCAAGTCTTCTCCACTTAAGGGCATATGATCCTCAAACTCGTCGTACTCCTTGCTTGAATCGACTCGTTTATCCCCTCCCTCGATAGAAAATCCGGCGTCGTCCCCGTCGCTCAGTTTGTTCAAAGTTGCGATTTCTCATAACTTGTTTACGCATGATGTAACGGGATCAACGAATGAATCATCCTCTTGCATTACAGGGGAGGGTGTGTTTTGAATATCTCTTAAAGAAAACGTCACTGTTTTGCCCAAAACAGTCATGGTCATCCTTCCTTTGTGAACATCGATTAGCGTATGGGAAGTAGACATAAACAGGCGTCCCAGTAAAATGGTATGCTCAGTACCTTCAGTCGGTACCTCGCCAACGTCCATAACCACAAAATCAATCGGAATTACGAGCTCTCCAACTTGTACTAAAACATCTTCAACTACTCCCAATGGTCGTCGGGTTGAGCGATCGGCCAATTGTAGGCGCATGGTTGTCGTCTTAAGTGGTCCAAGATCAAAGGCTTGATAAAGTGAATATGGCAGTAAATTTATCCCTGCTTCAAGATCTAATATTCCTATCGCTCTTTGTCCATTGGCCAACGAAATAGTGATGCAGAAACTTCCAGGATCGCGTTCCTTGGGTGGCAATGGCTTCTTAAAAATCGTGCTAACCTCCTTTGGTAATGGTACGTATTGATTCGTCGCCAAACGTCTCTCTCTCGAAGCAAGTTCCTTAAAGAATTTTACGTAGGCGGGCATTGTTCTGATTACCTCCAACAGCGGTTGATTGATATTGACGTTCTTCAGGAGGTTGTATAGCTCCATGAACCTCTTGTTCTCTTTCGCTTGACGCAACCGGCTCGGAAAAGGAACAACATCTTTAAATTGCATCGTTGATTGCTTCGGCAGTGATGGTTCGTCTTTCTCAAGGGTGTTGTTCGGAATCGTCCCTTGAATGGAACCAGGCACGTATCTATTGTTGGATTTATGTATCTTGTCTACTGGTTTAGGAACAATTTCCTCATCCTGGTCCACAATGCCATTGTCGATCTTCTTCCCACTGCGAAGGACGTGAACCCCCGACGCTTGCTCTGGTTGACTTGGTAGCCTGTCCTTCTCCTTATTTGACCTTGCAAAGTCAGTTGCTAGTTGGCCCATAGTTCTTTACATCCTATCCATGTTTTTAGCTAGATCATGCACAACACTGGAAAGATGGTCAATTCCGCTCACCTTCTTCGAGAGTTCATCAATCTTTGCGTTCACCTTCGTAAGTCCCTCTCTATTACTAATCGTGTCAGCCAATTGATTTTGCTGCCAAACCAACAGCTGATCATTTGGTTGAGTCGCATTAGACGCCTTCCCTTGCGTATGAAAATTATTTTGTGGTGGCGGCACTGGTGGTGCTTGAGCATATTGTGGTGGTGGATATTATGGATCAGGTGGCATATGATTTGGATTTCCAGGGCCCCACTTAAAAAGAGGATTATCACGTTGCGGTGTGTACTTATTTTGATTTGAATAATTTTGGATCGCGTTAACATCCTCATGCTGCTCAATGATTGTTGGACACACATCCGCTGAATGCTGGGGGGATCCACACTGGTTACATGTTACGGCCATCCTTTGTGCAGTGGCCTTGCTAGCTCGCTCGGCTTTCCAAGCAGCTAATTTCTCGTCAAATAACTCCTCACATTTCTCCTTCACTAACTTGCCGTCATCTAAATCAGGATCAGGGATGGAAACTTTGTTAACCCTCATTTTACGAGGGCGAGAGTTGGTTTGTCTAGATTTTTCGCTTTGCTTTTCCAACACCCGCCTCGCCCCGGTGGCTGTCAAATCTCCAAAATCTCCTCCCGCTGCTATCTCTACATCTCGTTTCCCATGGTCTAATAATCCATCAAAGAAAACCTGGTTAGTCATCTCCGGAGAATAGTTGTGGGGGGGGGCAAGCTTGCAAAAGCGTCTTGTAATGCTCCCACGTTTCATGAAATAGCTCTCCATCCAACTGTTCAAAGGTAGCAATTTGCCTCCGAAGATGCCCCGTAGTTTGGGCCGAATAGTATTGATTTAAGAATTTCTAGTTGATCATATACCAATCAGTCAACGAGCCAGGCTCTAGTGATAGTAGCCATGACTATGCCTTGTCCTTCAAGCTGTATGGGAAACAAATCATTTGTACTTCCTCTTGGTGAAGTCCATGAACTACGAATCGCCCCACTTCATCAAGAAAGTATTTTAAAAATGCCAAGGGGTCCTCATGGACGTTTCTGTGAAAAGTCGGGAGTAAGTTAAGTTGATGCGGTTTGATTTTGACTGCCCTTGCGGTAGGTCCAAGAACAATGGCAGACCTAAAAGGTAAAACCTTTGGACGTGCTAAATTGCGCTGTCTTGGTGCACGATCTCCTCTTGGTTCCCTAACTCGGTTATCAGCTCGCTCGTACTGGTCATCATGCGCGTAATGGTGCTCGCGCTCGTATCCCCTTCCGTAATTATTTTGCTCATAACCATGATCTTGATTCTCCAACCACTCGTTCACGTGCCTTTGATTGTTAACATAAGTGTTTCGCTGCAGAAAATTCTCATTCCTAAATGCCATGTTCTCGATGTTGTGTTGACGCATGACATTATTGTTCATCTCTTCGTTTTGCCTCATATTTGCCATGTTGGGTTGATGGTTGACTATGTTGTGCTTCTGGTTAACTCCTTCGTTTCTCCCCTCGTCTCGTATCACGTTCTCCATGTGTTGATGACAATTATCCCAATTGGCGCGGGGTTGTGGTTGTCCATGCAAAATGATTGGTTCACTACCATACCCATTTCGAATGGGGCGTGGTGGTGATCTCGGTGGTGAATCGCCATTTCGAACAGAATGTGCTCCTAACATAATGTCGGGAACTTGATCGCAAGCAAAATCAGTTGTTGTCGAGGAATTGTCCTCGGGAATAAAAATGGGTCTTGGTCTTGGCGGATTTGAACGGTGGACGTTGTCGATGAATGGGCCAAGGTCGCGTTGAAGTGATTGCCTTCCTTGCATAAACTCAACAACACGTCAACGTACCAAATTGCAAAAACCAAGTGCGAAATATAAATAAAAATGAAAGTAAAAAGAAATTAATGAATCAAAAAGAAAACAAAATGAAAAAACATCTTAAATTTCTACTCGTTGCCTCCCCGGCAATGGCGCCAAAATTTTGATCCAAATTTTTGTGCACCCCTTTTTTAATAAATTAATTTAAAAGCACGTTATTATGCTCGCAAGAGTACGAGGAAACTGTAGGGTGATAAGTTTGACTCAGGTCGTATCTCTCGAGGAAACAACTGTTCGGTCTTCCGGATATTTTTCTCAATTTACGAACTAAAGTAAAATACATGTACAATTAGGGTTTTAAAAGAGATTAAATTGATCATTATAACTAAAGCAATAATTAAACTAAAGCTATTTAAACTAATTATCCTCACTAAATTACCAACCACGAGTTTAAGCTATCAATAATACGCAACCATAAATTAAAGCTAATTAACGAATCTAAAAGCATAACATAAGAAATTACCACTAAGCAATGAATCATAAGAATCTAAGATTAACGAATAACTCAGCATAAATCAACTCGCATAAATAAACTAAATTAAACCAATATCCAAGCATAAAATAATTAAGCTAGTTAAACTAGTTCTAGCATTAACTAAGCAATTAACTAAGAATTAAACTAAGAAATTAATTACGAAATTATCTAAGAGTTTAGAGTAATTATTGGAACTAATAAAAGCAGTAAAAAGCTCCAGCTATTCCGGAGTTTAAACGTTGATCTTGGGCGAAGATTGGATCCCGAACTCGATTTTGATGTTTTGGATGCATTGTTCTTCGATCCTTGATCTCCGTCTCCAAATCTCGTTATGAGATGTGGAATTATTGTTGTTGGAAGCTATGGAACCCCATGTGGTCGTATATTATGTGTCTCTGGTGCCTCTCTTCTCAAAAATCCAAAATATAGAGGGTTTTTATAGATATTGCAAGTCTTGGCGCACAAGAAACTCTAAAATCCGAATTCTGGGCCGTCGCGTCGACTGTGCGTCGACTGACGCACGCTGGTACTCGGCATCGGTGCTGCCTGGGCGTGCGCATCGGCTAGGCGGGTGCGTCGACTGACGCGGGCTTTCATCGACGCTTCAGAGAATTGCGTCGACCGTGCGTCGACTGACGCCCTTTCGGTCAACGCTTCAGAAGGTTGCGTCGACGTTGCGTCGACTGACGCCCTTTCGATCGATGCTTCAGAATGTAGCGTCGGCAGTGCGTCGGCCTTGCGTCGACTGACGCGGATCATGGTTCGCGTCGACGGTCGCGTCAGTCGACGCGACAGAGTGTCTGTCTCCGTCTCTCGATCTTTTGCTACTCGTTTCACCAGAAAGCTCGTTCTCCTATTTTTTGAACATCGAACTTCGTCTATTAGGCGCTGAACTCTTTCGGTTACTTAGCTTTAAGGTGAAAATAATGAAATATCACCTATTTGCATCAATTGCGAATAAAATACGGTAAAATAAGTCAGAACTATAAAAATACAGAATTATGCTTAAATCGTCCAACTTATACCAAAAAAAAAATAGAAAAATGAACTAAAAAGCTAATAAAAATAAGGACAAATCTACTCTAATCAGATATCTGCAAGACATGAACAAACGGGGGAAAAGTTGCGAAAAAAAGCATGTACAAAAAGTGAAAATCTTTTTGAGGTTTTCAAAATTTCTATTTTGTTTAGATTTTATTTTATGAAGATTTTATTTTAAAAAATAATTGGGTTTTCTCCCAAAAACGCTACTTTAACGTCTATAGATTGACGATCTATACGAGTGATGCTATTAGGGATCCAAGAAGAGTTGGCAATCATGCCACGCCTTGGTGTTCTCTAGAAGAAACATCGGGTGACAAGAATCACCAGGGTGGGCAAGTCGAGAAAGCCACATGATCAAAAAAACAAAAGCACATGCTTGCTTAGGAGGTCGAAAGCGTGAGTAATCGACCACCAAGACTTGATCATCACAAAATGGGTTGACATATTCCTTTGTCTCCCCGACCACCATCTCCTCACTCTTAACATTAGAAGTAGCCATAGTTGGGCACAAGAGAGTAGGATCCAACTCATCCCCCACAACCTCTTGCACCTCCTCTTGTTCAAGTAGACATAAGGCATCGGGTGGTGGTAAAAGAGGCTCAAGTATCTCCACATCCTCCAAAACCGGCACAACTTCATAATCCTCACAAAGATCAAGTAAGCTCAATACTCCAAGTGTCGTTGGAATCCCCAAAGGCGACTCCCCCACACATTCCTCTACAACATCTTCAAAAAGCACGAGAGGGGTAACGCCGACTACCGACCCTTTCTCCTCACCCACCAACTCCACCTCTTTGCACACCTCTTTCAAAAGATCGTCAAAGCTTGAATTGCCATCAACAAAGGTGGTATCCACCACATCAAAGATGGGCATCTCGTCAAGACAAGGTTGTTTTAGCTCGTCCACATCGTTGGCAATTTGCTCTATTTGAGTCTCCATGCCAGCAATGCATTCATCCAATTGTCAAACCACAACCACGAGCTCGGCTAAAAGAGATTCTAAGTCCGAGGGTTGGGACATAGACAAATCTTGAGAAAATGTGGTGTAAGGATCATCGTTCGAAGTATATTAATTTGAGGTGGGTAGATTGTAAAAGTCGTAGCTCGAATAATAGGAATCATGGATTGCTGGAGAATATGAGTCAAAGCTCGTGTAAGAAGAAGGCAGTGCTAGTGGAGCATATGAATCGTACAAACCCATGAGTCGTCAAAACCCGGATCATAAGAATCACGAGGCAGTACATAAGGATCCATGCTCGGATTATAGCAATGTGAAACTGGTGGAGAATATGAAGGGCTTGGGATGGAATAATCAAAAGGGTGGGCCCATTCTCGACCGCTCAGAGCATAGGTCATCATGAGATGGAGGAACTCGATAATCGAAAGGTGGAGCATATGGGTCATCATAAATCAAGGGGACCTGATAGCTTGGAGTAGTGGTGTACGAATTGGGGTAATTGGGAGTTTGGATATAAGGGTCATCATATTGCAAACTAGCTCGGTAGTTTGCCATCTTCAGTCGCATTAATATCGGATCTTCAAATATGTCGGTTGAGGTTTTCAATGTAGCTACAAACGAAATTAAACGTACTGGCAAGAAATAAGACAATTCAGATTATACAATAAACGTACATGAAAAGCAAACACAAAAATGCGCGACCTTTAGCCTTCCCCGATAACGGCGCTAAAAATTGATCGAAGATTTCTTAGCACACTTATTTGAAATTTGTTTTGAGAATATCTTCGCAATAATACGGAGTCGATTATAGAGTGGTAAGTTGATCCCGAGTCATTTCTCTCGAGGAAAGCTAATCGGAAGCTATTTCCTATTTGATTTACGTGAAGATAAAACTAAACTAACTATGCTAAATAAGGCGTAATTCACTTTGGTTTGGGTTTTTGAAAGCTATTCAACTAAGACAATAGTTAAAAGTGATTTAAATGAAATAATGAAAAATGAGGTTTTAGGGTGTTTGGTTCGTCTCCACGATCAATCAGTTTTGGCCGAGCACTTAATCCATGATTCGAGACTGTCAATACCGAATGTCAATCAAGTATTGGGTCGTCAATCCCAATTCTCGGGTTTGTCAATCTCGAGTCTCAACAAACTCCGATTAATGGCTCTAAACGAACCTAGACCCTAAACCTATAATTTCTAAACTATTTGCATCAAATGAAAATTAAAATAATTCAAACTTGGAGATCTGTGAAGCTTGAACACAATAACATTATTTTAATGTTTGAAATAAACTAAGCATTGAAAAGTGATTTGAAAGCTACAAGTATAAGACAACAACAAACTATGAATCTATACATGATTTCTAATGAAAATTAAGAAATTTCTTAATTTGGCAAAAAGCTTGAAGAACTCAGAAGAGTTTCAATGGGGTATTGCCAAAAATAGTAAATGATGAACATGAAAACATGAAATGAAGAAAAAACTCAACAACATAAGAAAAACTTTAAACATTTTAGGAATCATTAATCTACAACAATAATTAAAGAAAACAAAAACAATGAACAACTACAAAGCAAGAAATCAAGAGGAATGAATTATCATTATTAAACCAAAAGATGCAAGAACCAAATCTCCAGGAGGTGTCAAGTCTTGAAGAATAATCACACAAAGTTACACTACAATTACATCGATGATTGAAACTAAACTAAAAATCTAAATCTAAGAAAATGGAAAATGGGTTTTGAAGAGATGAGGACTTTGTCAAGGTCCCCAATTAGCCAAAATGAGGACATTTTCTTGTGGATAATGGGTGGGAAGCATATATAGGTCGATCAAGGGAAAAATGGTCTTTCTATTTCATCAAAGTCACACAACCTCAGCGTTGTAGTCGATCTGATGGTGGCAGTCGATCAACTGCTCAGCTACAACATTCCAGAACCCTTAGTTAGTCAGTCGATCAATTTTCATGGTTGATAGGTAGACAAATACACGGAATCAGCCATAAGTATCTTCATATGAAATTTAGACCTTCCTCTTTTCTTTCATTTGACGTTTGATTTGTGTCGATTGAAATTTTCTTCTAATATTTATTGGCTCCTCCCCAAAACCTGCCACACGCGAGGCCATGGTGCACCGTCTCCACTTAAAGATGCTTTTTACCATTCTTCATCTCTGAATTTGGGATTGTTGTAAACAGAAAAGTTTTCGATATTTCTCTCATATTTCCAATGATATAATTTGGAGGTAAATGACACTAGTGGTTTTGGAGTTATTCTTGTATTACGACAACTGATATATCCACCCAGCGAATACGTGAGGCTACAATGAATATGGCCACATTTCTCGTCGTTTTTGGTCGATCCTCGCACCAAAGATATGTCGAGGCTTGGCAATGATTTCCTAATGTTTGAATCATCTTCTGAACTCGTCCTGAGCCCTTTGACCAAAGTTTAACTTCAAAACAATAACTAATGAATAATAAAAAAAAACTAATAAAATATAAGGAAAACTACTAAAAACAAAGAAAACACTACAAACCCTAAAATGATGCAAAATATGTCAAGTGGACTCCAAAATCACATAAATACAAGCAAATTATGCACAAATGAGCCACAAAAATATCGTTAAAAATGTACAAAATTGTGCAAACCACTGACCACATTTTCTTCCTATGAGTTCGAGTCTCTATAAGAATGCTACTTCTTACTGTTCATATATTATGATATCGGGTCAAAAAACTGCCGGCCAGTGAACCAAAATTGAACAGTAGAGAACTGGTTATGTTTCCAATTTTGGCTGATTTCCGGTTCGATTCAAGATCGTCGTTTTTATTTTTCTTATCGGGCATTTTCTTAATGTATTTTTGATTTATTAAAAATGATGAAAAAATGAGTTCAAAAAAATGATAAACTTAAAGAAAATTTGAAGAATGAAGTTTAAAAAAGGATTTTTAATATATATCAAAAAAAAACTTGATTTTAATTCTAATATTAGAATTAAAATTTAAAATTTTAACTTTTAATAGTGGAATTAATTTGCCTACGTATAAGCGTAGAGGAATCAAAGTCCACATAGTTTGGATATATTTATTTTTTTGAAAAAATAGAGTTTATTTAAAAAAAAGACTTGATTTTAATTCAAATATTAGAAATTAAAATTCAAAATTTTAACTTTTAATATTTGAATTAACTTGCCTACGTATCTTCATGGAGAAATCAAAGTTCAAGTAGTTCTTATACCTACCTTACTTACCTACGTGGATAATAGATGAGGCTTGTCTTTGTTCATTCAATGCTAGCGCTACTTCCCGAAGTGGTATCGCAATGGTCGCTCTCTTTATCTTCATCCATCTATAGTACTTGTTCTCGTTTTTCAGCTTTAATCCAACCATTCATTAATATTTGATTTTCTAGAATTTTAAGAAATAAGTTAGTACGTCAATCATCTAACACAAGGCCTTCCGTGAGTACAGCTTTATTCAACAAAGATTGTTTAAATGATTACGACAAGAACCTCCTTTGCAATTTTAAAGAGTGTAGGAAAAATAGTAGCCATTCTCGACCAAAAACTACACAATATAAGATTCTAATTCTATTGTTCGGCTAGCACTAGCCATTTGCCGTTTTCGCTTAGTATCCTCAATTAATCTCATATATGGGGCTAGAGCTTGTGGTCATTGAACAATCGTCTTAACTTAGATATAGTGGTACGAAAAGGGGAAGGTGAAGGTGGCACATTAACATCAATAAAACATTGATTATATCTATTAAAAAGAGCAAATAAAGATTGTCTAGCTTGGTGAATCCAAGTTAAGGGGCTAGGAGACTTAGTATTCAAAATTTGCAAAGAAGTCCCCAATGCTTCATAATAAACTAAAATCAAGTTTTCTAAACCTTCGTTTCGATGATTCAGGTCTAAAATGTTTTCAATAAGAAAACATTGGGAATGTATAGAAAATATTTTACCCATTTTGTCAATATGCTAGTAATGCAACCACCTGATTGAGGCAAATTGTACCAATAAGTACAAATTAAATACATTGATCAAGAAAGTGTAGAGGTAGGATAATAAACATTGGATAAAATAACAGTTATGTCGTTAATTTTTTTTTATAAGCTACATCATATTATAACAATCATCCCACGCTTGGTTAAATAAAATGAAATTGATATCTTAAGTAGCAAAAAAAGCACACAATACTTCTCTATATTCAAAAGAATCATTTAGTAATTTATAAATTGAGTTCAAACGATTTGGTCATAGAGATTTTTTATTTTTTTTGGATGTAAACTATTGTTTCGCCAATATTTTTGCCATTGTTTTGCAACCAAATCATTTTTTATAATATAAAATATCGCATTACGAATCATAGCAATTTGATTTCTGAGAGTAGCTAAACCATCTTGAACACATAAATTCAAAATATGACAAATGCATCTAAAATGAAAAAAATCACCACCAATAGAAGGTTGACAATTTTTTAGCATATCTAAACTAGCCGTATTAGCGGTGCATTATCAAATGAAATTGAAAGTATTTTGCTACCTGAATGATACTCGGTTAAAATAGTGGATAGTTTGCGAGAAATATTGACCGCGGAATGTGGATTATTAAACTCCCTATATCTAATCAAACATTTTCACAAAGTCCAAGAAATATCAATCCAATGACATATAATTCCCGTGTAGTTATTATTATGATAGGTATCCATCCAAATATCTATGTGACAAACTATCAAATATGAAAGTCAAATTCAATTTATATTCACCAACTATCTTATCAATATCATGCATTACCTTATTACGTGAAATGTTAGTGCTACATTGATTAAATGGACCTCTAGTATAATATTCATAATGACTATCATGTGCATGATTAAAAGGAAGACCAATAACGGCTATAAGTCTTGCGAGAAACTTTTTATGACCACTTTTGCTATATTGAAATAAATTAGAACTCGTACCTAGATCCCCAGCCCCGACGGTAGATGAAGAGAAGAATTTTATTTGTGTTTTATAGCTATCAACATTGTATTTGTTGGGATGATTCTTCTCCATGTGTCCTATCATCGTCTTGTATACGGTATTATTAACACTGAAGGCGTAGAGCTTCTTGCAATAATTGTATTGTGCCTGACTTGCACCATCGATCGTCGTTATTTGAAATGAAATCTAAAGACAGGGGATTGATATTCACTCAATGCTTTTGCCTTCGATTTCGATTTTCTTGGAAGCGGTGGTGCATTAGAATAGTTAACACCCACTTCTTCCTCATCATCATCACAATTGACGTGGGTCGGTCACTCAAATTTGTTGGAGGTGGATAAATCCTCACCGAAATCTATTTTAACTATATAAGTTGTTGAGAATTTTATTCTTGGCAATTTTTCCTTTTTTAGTTGTTTGCCTTTCTTGGTCTCAAAATAAATTAGGACTCTAGATCTGTTTCCAAAATTGTGTTTAGGATTTTATTTAGTTTCCTAGATTGTGTTTAGGAATAGTTTACTAGTTTACCAAGTTTAAGATTCTTGTCTATTTAAGACAAGAATTAATATTTTTAACGTAACACTTTTAGAGACAGATTTTAAACACGGATTTCATGAGAAGAGCGCAGCAAGGAGGACGACGCAAGATGATAAGAACACGAGCAAGTAAAATACTTGAGCCAACGATCCAAATCAAGGAGGTCTTTGAAGTTACGTAACCAACAAAGAAGGTCATCAGAAGCTTTGCCACAAGACT
This sequence comes from Phtheirospermum japonicum, assembly GCA_014905375.1. Classification (NCBI taxonomy): domain Eukaryota; kingdom Viridiplantae; phylum Streptophyta; class Magnoliopsida; order Lamiales; family Orobanchaceae; genus Phtheirospermum; species Phtheirospermum japonicum. The sequence goes on from BMAC01000244.1 coordinate 1,228,990, forward strand.
TGAAGCCACGATCTTAATCACGAAGATCTTTGGAGTTGAGTAACTAACAAAGAAGATCATCATACCGAGTCGACAAGTATTTTAGTATCAAGTGTTGATAATACTATTTTTCATATATTACTTTATACTTTTGTATTGATCTTGAACAAAGAAAAGTAATATAGTTTTTGGGTTTTTATACCCAAGTTCGTAAGTACTTTACCTTACGAACGAAATTTAAATTGTTGTTCAAATTATTTTTAATATTTAATCCACTGCATATTTTAATAACTCTGTTTGATGTTAGTTTCGTTATTTTAACACCAGTCTTAACATCTGCTTTAAAGTTGTTCTTATTTTGTTCTTTATAACTCTGAAAATGTTTGATGTTAGTTCTGTTGTTGTAACACTGAACTTACCATCACTTTACTGATACTTATTTCAACAACCGTATGTTCTAAAAATTTACAATTGGCATCAAGAGCGTGTTATTTGACGTATTAAGTTTACTGATCCTTATTTTGTAGGACGCTATGGATGCAGAGGTTGATGAGCCTCTTGACGAGTACGAGAAGCTGAGCATTGAGTATGAACAATTATTTGCTTGTTGGGGAAATCAAGTACTCAAAGTAAAGACTCTTATGATCAAGGTGGACAAACTGACTCAGGAAAAGGATGATCAACTGAATATAATTATCCGTTTGGATTCGTCACTCACTAAAAAGGATGCTAAGCTAGAACGAGTAATTAACTATTTGAAGAAGGTTCAAGAAACCCTCATAAACCTCAACAACGTCATGGAAAAGCTTGATGAGATTTTGGAACTGAGTATCTCAAGTTCTTCGAAATACGGGATTGGATACAAGCCTGTTCAACAAATGCCGTAGTCTAGCAAGAAACTGGAGAAGGTCAAGCATCAAAAGTGAAGAAGAAGACAATACGTGTGTCATCACTGTGGTGAAAGAGGTCACATACGACCATATTGTTGGAAGATTGTTGATAAGCAAAATTATTTTAAAAGGTCGAAGCTGACTGTTGAGTTCCGTGACGGTTCCATTTTCCTAACACCAGAACTGACACCAGAGTCAAACAGGTCTGGGTCAAAAAGAACGAGATCAAATGCAACATGATCTATTCGTATCTGAAATCTCACATTTCTGGATCCTGGTATTTTGATAGTGGATGCTCTAAACACATGACCGGATCTGAAGATCTTCTCTTAAACATTATCAAATTTCATGGAGGAAAGTTGAAGTATGGTGGAGGCGCAATGGCTAGATTATTGGCCAAGGAACCCCTCATTTACCTGGTATTGTAAAGCTTGAGAATGTGTTGTTGGTTGAAGGTTTAACGGTGAACTTGATAAGCATAAGCCAAATCTGTGATGCGGGTTTTAGTGTCAAGTTCACTCATAAATAGTGCGAAGTTTATGACGAGAGAAATGCATGTATTATTACTGGTCAAAGAACTTCTGAAAATTGCTACCAAATCAACGGTGATGTTTTCTGCAAGTTATCTCAACTGAGGGATGCTGAAGTGTGGCATCAAAAGCTCGGACATGTCAATAACAAGATGATGAAGAGATTGGTCAAGAAGGATGTTGTGAATGGACTAACTAATATCAACACTAAAAATATTTCAGTTTGCGAGGCATGTCTGAAAGGGAAGCAAGTCAGGGTGTCACATCCGAATGTGCAAAGTCTCACTGCCTCAAATTGTTTTGAACTCCTTCATATGGATCTTATGGGATCACTTGAAGTTGAGAGCCTTGGTGGTAAAAGGTATGTTCTTGTGATTGTAGATGGTTTTTCTCATTTTACTTGGGCAAAATTTTTGAAAGAAAAATCTGAGACGTTTGAAGCCTGTAAAAAACTTTCGAAGAAAGGGATTGTTCGCTTTGGTGTGAGTATAGGTAGAATAAGGTTCGATCATGGAAAAGAGTTTGAGAATGTGTCTTTTTCAAATCATTGTTCCAAAGCTGGTATAACTTATGAATTTTCTTCATCCATCATCCCCAACAAAATGGGATAGTCGAACGCAAAAATAGATCTCTTGCAGAAATGACTAGGACTATGCTTATTTCAAATGGGGTTTCTAAACGTTTTTGGGTAGAAGCAATGAACACTACATGCCATATAATTAATAGGGTGTATTTTAGACCGGGGTCTTGTGTTACTCCTATGAATTGTTGATGGGCAAAAAGCCAAATTTGAGTTATTTTTATGTTTTTTGGTGCATTTGTTATGTGCTAAGTGATAGAAATCATCATGCAAAACTTGATAAATGTGTTTTCGTGGGATACTCTCGAAATAGTCATGCATATAGATTGTTTAATCTTAGAACTTGTTGCATGATTGAGTCAGTAAATGTCAAGTTTGATGATATGATTAGTTGCTTTAGACTTGTTGAGGATGATGATCTGGTTTGTGATCAGAATCCTCAGGAAAATATTACTGTTGGTTTAGATGAAAAACTACAGGTGTTGAAACTGAAGATGCAGGTGGTGACGTTTCCCATGACATGTCACTGCATAAGAATCTGATTCAGATCCAATTGAGTAAAATCTAGATGGTCAGATTGACTTACATCAGAGGGATATTCCCTCTAGAATTAAGAGGAATCATCCTATGAGCCAAATCATTGGAGATCTCAATGAAAGAAGTACAAGAAAGAGACAAATAAACTTCAAAGAGATGGTGAGGTTTGTTTGCTTGTCTACTAATTTTTCTCAAATTCGAGAATCTTTTTTTCTTGCCAAACAGAGCCCAAACGTGTAGAGGATGCTCTTAAAGACGATTTTTGGATAAAGGCCATGCAGGAAGAGCTGGACCAATTCACTAGAGATGATGTTGGTATTAGTGTTGTTAACACTTATATAGGAGCATGATAGGAAGTCTTTTGTACTTAACTGCTAGCTGGCCTGATATCATGTACAGTGTGTGTCTATAAGCTAGGTACCAATCAAATCCTAAAGATTCACACTTCAATGCAGTTAAACTAATCATTAGATATGTAGCTTGTACTAGTGATTTAAGTTTTTGGTATTCTAAAGAAACAAGTACTAAATGTTTCACCCTGAAAATTATACCAAGAACAACCGCTCCTTCCTTGAGAATATCCCGATCTGCTTCAACAAAAACACGTTAGAAAGGACCATCGGGGTTTTTCGGTGGAAACCTCTCTGATGCTTAAGTCAGTTAAGAGTTTTAGATAGGAATATGCAAAATTAAGAGAAGAATGCTTAGGAATATAATACCATTTTAAGCCTTAAGACGGAGCTATTTATAGTTTTTGTCAAGTGGGGCCTTTATGAGATCCCAAAAACAGAAAACTCGCGAATCTCGGGCCGTTATTCAAGATGACTTGACCTGGAAGCTCCCTTCCAGAGAACAGGTCAGCCCTATCGCTAAGTTCTCACAATTCCTGAACTGACCTCTCGAAACCTTATCCAAGGCTCCGCATGAGGTCAGGACAGTCTTTATCAAGCCGTAGGCTCGTCTTCAACCTTATCTTTCCTCTTTCAAAGACCATCGATTCAGCTCGCCTCAACCAGATCTATCCAAGACTACCCAACTGTTTTAATAGCCTATCACCAGTTCAGGTCACAACAATCAGTCTCCCCCCCCCCCCCCCGAATGGTTGGGTATGAGCTGAGCTACTTTATGTTCCAATCACGTCGGTTAGGATCCACACGTCTCTTTAGATATCCCACTCTGACATGCATTAATTGCACAAATCCCGCAAAATCCTCTTCCCATATAAGCCACACCTTTTGGGAAGGGCTGCAACGCCTCCTATTCCACCTCACCAGTTACGCCCCATAATGCGTCCTTTCGTGTACCGTGCTCTGACACATCTTAAATGCACAAATCCCGTCGAATCTTCTCTTCTCCTAAAAACTAGTTTTTTAAACCCATCCCCTTCATTATCTTCACAATTTTACCTTATTCCCTTTAGCGCGCACCCTCTTCCTTCAAGAATCTCCTTCTTTCTTCTTCCCTAATCAAGGTTTTTCTTCCCTTAAGAACCAGTTATTTTTCCGTTCTCTGTAATTTTCAATTATGTCCGCCTCTACTTCTTCGTCTTCCTCCTCTTCATTTAGTCTGTCGTCTTCCTGTACATCCTCGGTGGCTATTCCCAGTGGCCGCCAACTAGTTCAACCTTGGGGAGATGAAACAAATAAGTTTAAGACTGCAATTGGCCGATCGATCAGTGCGACATCCTTTGGGAGTAGTTGAGGACATTTTGGTAAAAGTCGGTACTTTAGTAATCCCTGCGGACTTCATGATACTAGATGTCAGATAAATTACAAAATCGAGCAAGGAGCACACGATTCTTCTTGGAAAACCATTCATGGAAACATCACATACCTTGATCGACGTGAGACAAGGAAAGATGACACTTTCAGTGTTTGACGAATCGGTTACGTTTTCACTTAAAGACATTCAAAACGTTCCTTCACATTCAATGGAACCCGATTGTTCTTTTCTAGATTCAGTGGATCAATGCGGGAAAGAATTGTTCGGCATCATACCTTTCGCGGAATAGAACGTTGAGGATAACGATTTCAAAATAGAGGGGGTGGTCGACTTATTTGAAATTGACGAGGAGCACGCAAGCAAAACATCTATTCAACCCATGCTAGAACCTAAAATTGAGTTGAAACCACTTCCGAGCCACCTCAAGTATGTTTTTCTCGAAGCCAACGAGAGAAAACTGGTGATAATTCTCGCCAAATTAGCCGAGCATGAAGAAAAAGAATTGATCGAGGTACTAAAAAGGTACAACCAAGAAACTGGATGGAGCATCGGGGACATTAGAGGAATAAGTTCGGTGACGTGCATGCATCGTATTGAGCTAGAAGAGGGACCGAAACCAATAAGGGACGGACATGCATCGTTTGGACTTCCGCTTTTCTCTCTTTGGGAGGGATTTTCTTATTATCTGTTTCCGGAGCTTTGCTGGGTGATGGTGAATTCGATATTCTGCAAGAGATTGAAAACAACTACAAACAAAAAATCGAGTGTCGTAGGCAGTAAAATTTGGAGAAAGAAAAAGTAAAATCCTTAACTTTGTCAATAGATAACAGAAGGGGATGAACAAAGCAAAGTTAAAAAATAACTCCCCCACTCCTTCTCAAAATAAGACACACGATCTCTATACTTAAATAGCCCACTATCTCTTATTTGGAGAGTAAAAATCACAAATCCCAACTACAAATTAAAACCGAGATAGAGCTAGATTTTTATCAACCATAACCATAGTTGAACAAAGCCTTTGCAATGCAATTTTTCACTCACCAAATCAATATCTTTATTACCTGTCCAACCGTCCGATTACAACTCCACTGAAACACGCGGTTAGCAAGATTCAAACAAGATTAAGAGAATTCAAAATAGACACGAACACAAACAACAGAACGCACAGCAAGATGGCATCTTTACAAAGTATGAATGTCCTACGGGATGCCTAAAAGTTCATGCCCTAAAAGAATATACAAAAACAAATTGGGATTTCAGTGACTTGATCCAATGTTGCTTTTTATTACTGATAACATTATAAACCAACATTGCCTTAGGTGAAGTCAATGGAAACTTACCCCTTAACCMWAGTTAATGAMTACGTCAAGATCTCTCAAGAAGGTGAAATTTAAAGATTGGATCAATTTGTATCCAGATTTTCTTCATCCTTGAAGGGATTTGAATCGTTTAATCTTCAGCAATTGCTGTTTAACACCTCTTGTTTTTGGACCTAGGAGAAAACCAGTTTCTGCGGGCAAGTCCCACAATCACCTAATTTTGAAGAGGTTGGTCCTTTTTTTTATCACTTTTATTGCAACACAGGACCTTATTGCACTTTCAATCAAACTCAATGCATTAGAATTATGTATGAAAAGAAAGATAAAAATGCATGTAAAAGTATACAGATGTTGTGACTGATGTTGATAATGTGTGTCACAACATCACAAACCAACATTGATTAAACTATGCACATACCGAGATCTCTTCTCAAAAGAGAGAAGGTCTCAAAATCTAATGCCTTCGTGAAGATGTCAGCAAGCTGATTAACTGTTCCTATATGTTCAAGGCTAACTATCTTCCTCTCAACCAAGTCTCGAATAAAGTGGTACCTTATGTCAATATGTTTGATTCGAGAAAGCTGGACCAGATTTTTCGAGATATTAATGGCACTGGAATTATCACAGAGCATAGTTAATGTTCTTCTATGTAGACCGTAGTCCTCTATCATTTGGTTCATCCACAATAACTGTGTACAAGCACTTCCAGCTACAATATACTCGGCGTTAGCTGTAGAAAAAGAAATGCAATTCTGTTTTTTTGCTATACCAAGATATAAGATTCTTAGCATATTTGGACTCAGAAATAAAAATACCATCATCCAGTTGTTTAAATTGCAAACCAAAAAAGTAAGAGAGATTACCTTCCACGCTCATCTCGAATGTATCAGACATTGTCGTAAAAAACCCACTTACCATCGATTCAATACGAGTGACTGGAGCAAACGTCTTATCTGAATCTGAGTCTGATTTTGGATCAGCTTGAGTCGATGTTGGGATTGATGTTGAATTCCCAAAACCAACATAACCAATTTCTTCAATTTCAACACCTGCATCTTTGACTTGGTAGCAGTTGTCTGATGTCCTCTGACCAATAAGAATACATGTATTGCCCTCGTCATAAACCTCACACTTTTCATGAGTGAACTTGACATTAAAACAACCATCGCACAGTTGGCTGATGCTTATCAAGTTCGCAGTTAAGCCTTCAACAAGTAACATATTCTCGAGCTTCGCAATACCAGGGACATGAAGAGTTCCTTGGCAAACCTGTTTGAACCTGGTGTTGGTATTGATGTTGGTATGACGGAAACCAACATTGGATTCAGCAGTCAGCTTCGACCTTTTAAAATGAGTTTGCTTGCCAACAAGCTTCCAGCAGTATGGTCGTATGTGACCTGGTTCACCACAGTGATGACACACGTATTGTCCTTCTTCTCCTCTTGTGGCGTTTGGTCGACTTCACCTTTTGACTTGAAATTGGCTTTTGAACATGCTTGTATCCAATCCCGTATTTTGAACAATTCGGGATACTCGATTCCAGAATCTCATCCACCTTGGCCTTGCCTTTGTTGAGATTTGAGATGGTTCCTTGAACCTTTGTCAACTCGGTTTTCACCTTTTCTACCTCAGCATCCTTCTTGGTGAGCGACGTTTCCAAGCGGACAATTATGTCAAGCTGATCATCCTTTTCTTTGGTTAGCTTCTCTACTTCTTTTTCGAGCTCTTTGGCCTTGAGTACCTGTTTACTCCAACTGACAAACAATTTCTGGTGGTCAACACTCAGCTGCTCGTATTCCTCATAATAATCAGTGGTCTCGACATTCAGGCACACGATGTTGTCTTCAAGCAAACCAACATGGACGTCGTCGTCCCACACAACATTGGTAAATAAGGATGGATCAGGTTTAGTTGACTCGGAATTATTGACATCCTCTGTAGCAACCATGCTCTTCTTCCTCGGAGTATCCATAGTACCTAGACAAATAAGGATCAGTACTTAAAAGGTTAAGTAACCCGCTCTAGATGCCAATTGTAAAATTAGAAGGTCTATGGTTTGAAAATAAGTCTCAGTTTTACGATGTTGTTATTCAATGTTAACCAACACCGATTACCAACATCGACCAGAGTAAAGTAAAATTATGCAGCGGAATAAAAGGATAAGATCACGATAGAACAAATTCAGTTCACAAGTAAAATACTTGTGAACTTGGGTGTACAAACCCGAAAACTATATTACTTTCTTGTTCACGTTCAATACAAAAATATAAAGTAATATATGAAAACTAAATATCAATAAACTTGATACTAAATACTTGTCGCCGGAATGGCAAGTTCTTCTCCGTTGGTCACGCAACTTCGAAGAGCTTGTTAATCACGATCAATGGCTCCAAGTAGTTTTTCGTGTTCTTCCTTGCTTTGCCGTGCGTCTTGCGTCGTCCTTCTCTCAAAATCCCGTGCTCTAAAAACCGTGAGTCCAAGCTTTAGGAATCCTTGTCTTAAATAGACAAACATAAATTCATAAACTTGGTAAATACCTAAAACAAATCCTAAACACAATCTAGGAAACTAATAAAGTCTTAAACATAAACTAGGAAACACAATATATTCCTAAATCTAGTTTTGTAACTTATCTTGTGCCCAAGAAAGGCAAATAACAAAAAAGGAATTATTGCCAAGAATTAATTCCTCAACAATCTCCCCCTTTTGCCTTTCTGGACAAAATACCCAAGACGCATGAAAATAATCCAAAGAGTAAAAACTCTCCCTGAATTAGAAACTCCCCCTAAATGAAGTATCCAATGTTGAAAATAAACAAAAACGAACCAGCGTCTTCTACATTCTTCTCCCCCTTTTTGTTCTGAAAACAAAAGGACCTCAACAAACGAGTCCCGAAGCGCCTGGTGCTGTGCAACCTGATTATCAAACAAAGTAAACTGGGCTCGGACAAACGGAGCAGAAAATGGAGCCATGTTGGTACTGATGTTGGGAATACCAGAACCAGCATCAAACATAACACCATCTCAAAGAGGCGGCACAGTGTCTAAAGAAGTTAATCAGATTTTGCTTCACGAAAACACCAATGGGGGATTTGGCGCTCAGCAATCATGCCTCGATTTTGAAATCCCAAGAATAGCTCCTCAGCTTCACTCGCCAAGAACCTCGTGGAGATTAGTTCCATGTCTTCAATCTCGACGGCTTGAGACGGAGCCTCATCAGAGCTAGCAGAGTGGTCGGAGGCAGTTGTTGACATCGGTGCACTGGCAGATGGAATATTGTCAGAATCGAAACTTGGAGAGGAGGCAGGATTATCTGCAGGGGATGTTGGTTTCGGTGACACAACACTAGAACCAACATGGGTTGACACGGAAGCTTTGGACTTCCTCTTTTCTCTCTTTGGGAGGGATTTTCTTATTATCTGTTTCCGGAGCTTTGCTGGGTGATGGTGAATTCGATATTCTGCAAGAGATTGAAAAGAAATACAAACAAAAAATCGAGTGTCGTAGGCAGTAAAATTGGAGAAACAAAAAGTAAAATCCTTAACTTTGTCAATAGATAAAAGAAGGGGATGAACAAAGCAAAGTTAAAAAATAACTCCCCCACTCCTTTTCAAAATAAGACACACGATCTCTATACTTATATAGCCCACTATCTCTTATTTGGAGAATAAAAATCACAAATCCCAATTACAAATTAAAACCGAGATAGAGATAGATTTTTATAAACCATCAACATAGTTGAACAAAGCCTTTGCAATGCTATTTTTTACTCACCAAATCAATATCTTTATTACCTGTCCAAGCGTCCGATTACAACTCCACTGAAACACGCGGTTAGCAAGATTCAAACAAGATTAAGAGAATTCAAGATAGACACGAACATAAACAACAGAACGCACCGCAAGATGGCATCTTCACAAAGTATGAATGTCCTACGGGATGCCTAAAACTTCATGCCCTAAAAGAATATACAAAAACAAATTGGGATTTCAGTGACTTGATCCAATGTTGCTTTTTATTACTGATAACATTATAAACCAACATTGCCTTAGGTGAAGTCAATGGAAACTTACCCCTTAACCCAAGTTAATGAATACGTCAAGATCTCTCAAGAAGGTGAAATTTAAAGATTGGATCAATTTGTATCCAGATTTTCTTCATCCTTGAAGGGATTTGAATCGTTTAATCTTCAGCGATTGCTGTTTAACACCTCTTGTTTTTGGACCTGGGAGAAAACCAGTTTCTGCGGGCAAGTCCCACAATCACCTAATTTTGAAGAGGTTGGTCCTTTTTTTTATCACTTTTATTGCAACACAGGACCTTATTGCACTTTCAATCAAACTCAATGCATTAGAATTATGTATGAAAAGAAAGATAAAAATGCATGTAAAAGTATACAGATGTTGTGACTGATGTTGATAATGTGTGTCACAACATCACAAACCAACATTGATTAAACTATGCACATACCGAGATCTCTTCTCAAAAGAGAGAAGGTCTCAAAATCTAATGCCTTCGTGAAGATGTCAGCAAGCTGATTAACTGTTCCTATATGTTCAAGGCTAACTATCTTCCTCTCAACCAAGTCTCGAATAAAGTGGTACCTTATGTCAATATGTTTGATTCGAGAAAGCTGGACCAGATTTTTCGAGATATTAATGGCACTGGAATTATCACAGAGCATAGTTAATGTTCTTCTATGTAGACCGTAGTCCTCTATCATTTGGTYCATCCACAATAACTGTGTACAAGCACTTCCAGCTACAATATACTCGGCGTTAGCTGTAGAAAGAGAAATGCAATTCTGTTTTTTGCTATACCAAGATATAAGATTCTTARCATATTTAGACTCAGAAATAAAAATACCATCATCCAGTTGTTTAAATTGCAAACCAAAAAAGTAAGAGAGATTACCTTCCACGCTCATCTCGAATGTATCAGACATTGTCGTAAAAAACCCACTTACCATCGATTCAATAYGAGTGACTGGAGCAAACGTCTTATCTGAATCTGAGTCTGATTTTGGATCAGCTTGAGTCGATGTTGGGATTGATGTTGAATTCCCAAAACCAACATAACCAATTTCTTCAATTTCAACACCTGCATCTTTGACTTGGTAGCAGTTGTCTGATGTCCTCTGACCAATAAGAATACATGTATTGCCCTCGTCATAAACCTCACACTTTTCATGAGTGAACTTGACATTAAAACAACCATCGCACAGTTGGCTGATGCTTATCAAGTTCGCAGTTAAGCCTTCAACAAGTAACATATTCTCGAGCTTCGCAATACCAGGGACATGAAGAGTTCCTTGGCCAAGGATTTGGCCATTTGCACCTCCACCATACTTCACCTTTCCTCCATGAAATTTGACAATATTCGAGAGGAGATCTTCCGAGCCGGTCATTTTCTTAGAGCATCAACTGTCGAAGTACCAGGCTCCAGGGGCGTGGGATTTCAGGGAGGTACAGATCATATTGCACTTAATATTAGTATTGCACTTGATATCAGTATTCTTGACCCAAACCTGTTTGAACCTGGTGTTGGTATTGATGTTGGTATGACGGAAACCAACATTGGATTCAGCAGTCAGCTTCGACCTTTTAAAATGATTTTGCTTGCCAACAAGCTTCCAGCAGTATGGTTGTATGTGACCAGGTTCACCACAGTGATAACACACGTATTGTCTTCTTCTCCTCTTGTGGCGTTTGGTCGACTTCACCTTTTGACTTGAAATTGGCTTTTGAACATGCTTGTATCCAATCCCGTATTTTGAACAATTCGGGATACTCGATTCAAGAATCTCATCCACCTTGGCCTTGCTTTTGTTGAGATTTGAGATGGTTCCTTGAACCTTTGTCAACTCGGTTTTCACCTTTTCTACCTCAGCATCCTTCTTAGTGAGCGACGTTTCCAAGCGGACAATTATGTCAAGCTGATCATCCTTTTCTTTGGTTAGCTTCTCTACTTCTTTTTCGAGCTCTTTGGCCTTGAGTACCTGTTTACTCCAACTGATAAACAATTTCTGGTGGTCAACACTCAGCTGCTCGTATTCCTCATAATAATCAGTGGTCTCGACATTCAGGCACACGATGTTGTCTTCAAGCAAACCAACATGGACGTCGTCGTCCCACACAACATTGGTAAATAAGGATGGATCAGGTTTAGTTGACTCGGAATTATCGACATCCTCTGTAGCAACCATGCTCTTCTTCCTCGGAGTATCCACAGTACCTAGACAAATAAGGATCAGTACTTAAAAGGTTAAGTAACCCGCTCTAGATGCCAATTGTAAAATTAGAAGGTCTATGGTTTTGAAAATAAGTCTCAGTTTTACGATGTTGTTATTCAATGTTAACCAACACCGATTACCAACATCGACCAGAGTAAAGTAAAATTATGCCGCAGAATAAAAGGATAAGATCACGATAGAACAAATTCAGTTCACAAGTAAAATACTTGTGAACTTGGGTGTACAAACCCGAAAACTATATTACTTTCTTGTTCACGTTCAATACAAAAATATAAAGTAATATATGAAAACTAAGTATCAATAAACTTGATACTAAATACTTRTCGCCGGAATGGCAAGTTCTTCTCCGTTGGTCACGCAACTTCGAAGAGCTTGTTAATCACGATCAATGGCTCCAAGTAGTTCTTCGTGTTCTTCCTTGCTTTTCCGTGCATCTTGCATCGTCCTTCTCTCAAAATCCCGTGCTCTAAAAACCGTGAATCCAAGCTTTAGGAATCCATGTCTTAAATAGACAAACATAAATTCATAAACTTGGTAAATACCTAAAATAAATCCTAAACAAAATCTAGGAAACTAATAAAGTCTTAAACATAAACTAGGAAACACAATATATTCCTAAATCTAGTTTTCTAACTTATCTTGTGCCCAAGAAAGGCAAATAACAAAAAAGGAATTATTTCCAAGAATTTATTCCTCAACATGTTGGGTGCGTGAGTGTCTGTATATAAATAACCTATTCGAATTCATTCATATTGAACTGTACCTACCCCATTGATTATATTTTCAGCAACCCGGAATTTTCTAATTTCTTTTTGTAGGGGGGGTGAAATCGGTCGATTTTAAAACAAAACAGGTATAATCCGGTCGGATGGGAGGAATATCCGACCGGATAAAAAACACTGTCGTGTTGACCGATCGGAAAGTAATACTCACTGTTCGGACATGACAATTACACATCATCCAGTCGGACGGGTGATATATCCGACCGGACGGAACTGTTTGCATGCATAATTCAAATCGTTTTCATTTTATTTCATTTAGTAACTTCGTGCGAATTAACCAACTGCTTATTTTAACATTTGTCGAAATTATTTCCATGCTTATTGTGTTTATACTGGCATGCCTGTCGAGATCATGCATAGTGTGATCTATCGTTAGAGTCTTTTGAGCTTGTTTAGTGCAAAATCTTCAAAACCTACTTATATATATAGTTTTAAAACAACACTTAGTCATTAAAAATTTTGTGAAGCTTTCAAAACTCGATCACCTTGCTTTCAAAGTTTGAATAAAACCCATGTGAGAAGCCTTGTGTGATTACCAACATTACATGTTGTGATTCGATAAGTGTTTTGAGAAGTCTCTAAGTCGCATGTGTACATTTGATTTTGAAAATGACGATAAGCACATATAAAACCCGACTCCAGCTATATTCAAAAATAAAAACCACTATAAACCCTAATGAGCCCCTTTGAGCCTTTACTACGTCTCTTGATAGCCATGAGCATCGTTATAGCTCTTATTAAATTTAAGTTTGTGAGATGAGAGTTTATTAATTATTGGTCTATTGAGAATGACGAATGCAGGGTAGGGGATTAGTGGAGTATATAAATAATAATAATAAAAATAAAAAAATTAATTAAGGATGCTGGAATTCTTTAAAAGCATCTAGTTGTTAAACAAAGCCTATAAACAAAGGCGAGTATTTGGGTTTGAGGGTTGGAAGTAGCCTTAATTACAAAAGGCTAAGAAAAGAATTGAATGGGTACTCTAGGAGGAATAGGGAGAAAACGATGCTCTATGCTTAAAATTAATCGATTGATTGAGTTATAGATTGCGTTTGTTCGCAAGTTAGCCACACATCTTTATATATGACATACCTTACCAAAGAGCCCACATTACAACCCTAAAAGTCCTAATCTGATTCTTAACTGAATGTGCACACATATGCGATGTACGAATCTTTGATTTTCATGAGTCGTTGAATGCATGTCTATGATTGGGTCGAGTGTATACACGAACCTTTTGAAAAACACGAGCGAATTAGTGCACCAAGATATATCTCCTTTCTGAGATGACACATTCTTTTGATTCCAAGGTGAAAAAGTAACAAGATTAAGAGTTTTCAACTTAAGTGTTTATATTTTCAAAATTAAATATATGCACAACATGACTGTTTGATCGGAACCACTTTCACTCTTTCTTGATTTTGATTCTTTCATTTGTTCGAGGACGAAAAAACCAATAAAGCACGGGGTGGTTGATTCGTACGTTTTTGTTACACTTTTGTACATATTTTGAGTCATGTTTTAGCCTTATTACCGTCTTCTTAGGTCAAGAATAAGCTATTTTGCATGATTTTGCATTATTCAGCCTTTCGCTTAGCTTTTCGACTTTTCATTCAATAATTGGCCATTTTGAGCCACTTTTCTTGTTTTTTCCTTTCAGCCAAATCATCTGAGGAAAACTGGGAGATGAAGACCAAGAATCAGCGCTCGAAGTAGCCAAAAGAACAATTATCCGACCGGGTAAGACCAACAACCGATCGGATTGATCTTCAAGACACGCACCGATCGGAGAAGACCTACATTCGGCTTGTCAGGAGGACAGAGATTTTCATCCGATCGGACAAATGAGCAATCCGATCGGATTCGAACATTACAAATGCATATTTTTGGGATTCTTCAGTTACGAAATAGTTTTTGAGCCTATTAAACTCAGAAATCTGCAGATTTATTGCTATTTAATAGGCAACTTTCACCCACAAGCCTGGACGGGTCATCCCCTAGCGTGACCAAGAGATTTATTGCTACAAGTGGCCTCAGGGCTCCTCCTGCAAAACCGACCAACGAGGTTGTGACTTCCTCCAACTCTTCATTCTAATTCATTTTTTGAAATCAATCGTAGAATATGATATCTGCCGAACTTCCCGTGTCGACAAAGATTCGCCACACATTCTAATTAATAATAGTGGGCGCGATGACAATGGCATCCATATGAGGGGTTAAGATACCATTCTCATCATAAGATCCAAAACATATATTTGGTCTAGGGACTATTTTCCCAACTTCTCGCGTTCTCCTTGTTATATCCTTTGCAGCCCGTACGTAAGTATTTTTGGTTCGCCAAGAATGCTCATCCCATTCACCTCCAGTGATAATCAGAATTTCACCTCGCACCTGTTGGGGTTGGTTTTATCTCTGAGCTCTTGAGCGACCAACATTTCTCCTTTGCCTAGTCTGGTACTGATCCTTCTTAGGGGGGTAAGATCTGAAAGTATCCCTTCTTGTTTGTATGAATTCTTTGAGGTGTCCTGCTTGTACCATCCGCTCTATCTTGTCTTTTAAATGCGTGCACTCATCCGTGTCATGAACATATTCATGGTGATATCGACAAAATCGCTCAGATTTTTCCTTTCTTGGCTTCAGGGAATATGTTCTAGGCCACTTGAGGTCGGGATGTCGCTCGATTGCCTGCATAATTTCTCCCTGAGGCAAATCCAAGGGTGTATACCTATCAAACTGAGGATGACCTCCTACTAGATGAGTCGTGGGCTTCTTCATTTGTGCCCTATCTTCCCTATCAGGTCGTTCTCTCTACTTCTCTCCATCGTCCTTTATCTTCAAGGATTCTTCCAGGTTGATGTACTTTTCTGCTCCCTCCAAATCTCTTCAAATTTCAGTGCGAGCTTTACCACCAACGATTGTAATAACTCCCTCTTTCTGAGACCTAGAGCCAAATCATTGACTAAGAGCTCTTCAGAGGCTGATTGATATATCCATGTAGGCTTTCATTTTCGTTTTGCTTCAAACAAAACAGTTCCAGCAGCATTTTTTGATATTCCCTGTAGCTGGTGAACTGATGCAAGAATGCAAAACTGAACTCATCAAAGTTGCTTATGGAACGAGGGGGTAGTTGGCTAAACTAGATATGGAACGATTTCATGAGGGTCGCAGGGAAAACGCGACACATGACCACATCAGAAAACTTGTACAAGGTAGTCGCGATCTCAAATTGGCTCAGGTGATCCCATGGATCCTTTTATCCCATGGAACGGTAAGAAGTTGGGAGATCATCCCTCATGACCACTTCCGTGAACGGAGTACTACGCCGTGTTTGACCTGCACTTGTGCCCGCCATCTTTCGTTTAACTTCCCTGACTTTTCTTTGCAGGTTCTGCATTTGGTCTGTGATGTGTTGGTTAGTTTTGCTTGAAGTTTCACTTTCTGAAGCAGAAAAGCTTTCTTCATCTTCCTGGGGGGAGGCTCTGGCCAYTCRSTGGGCCGTGTGAGATGACTCCATCTCCAGAGGCTAGTTCACCTTGGAGGGAGGTGACGAAAGTTCAGCAAATTTCTTTTCCACAGCCACCTCYACCGCTTTCYCGATGAGGTCAGATAATTGCCTCAAAAAGGAATCGTTCAGCGTCCCTCCTTCTTCTTGCTGGGATCCTCCTGGAGGGGGTTGCGTTGTGCTCGACCTAGTTGCTGCCAATGGCCCCGCAGTCTCCAGTATGCCCGTTGGCATAGCAGAACTTGGCGTACCGCCCATTTTCACCACCAGACTTTGCCTGAGTCTATCTGATTCCATGCTTTTCTCACGTCTTAGCATTGTTCACCTTTTCCCCACAGACGGTGCTAATTGTTTCGCCCTAAAAACTGTACTAAGAACACATGCTCCTTCCTTGAGAATATCCCGACCTGCTTCAACAAAAACACGTTAGAAAGGACCACCGGGGTTTTCCGGTGGAAACCTCTCCGATTCTTAAGTCAGTTAAGAATTTTAGATCGGAATAAGCAAAATCAAGAGAAGAATGTTTAAGAATATCATACCTTTTTCAGCCTAGAGCCTGAGGTATTTATAGTTTTCATCAAGTGAGGCCTTTTCGAGATCCCAAAAATAGAAAACCCGCGAATCTCGGGCCGTTATTCAAGACGACATAACCTGGAAGCTCCCTTCCATAGAACATGTCATCCCTATCGCTAAGTTCTCACAATTCCTGACCTGACCTCTCGAAACCTTATCCAAGGCTTCGCATGAGGTTAGGGCAGTCTTTATCAAGCCGTAGGCTCGTCTTCTACCTTATTTTTCCTCTTTCAAAGGCCACCGATTCAGCTTGTCCCAACAAGATCTCTCCAAGACTACCCAGCTGTTTTAACAGCCTATCATCGGATCAGGTCGCACCACTGAACTTGTAGGATATACGGACTCGGATTGGGCAGGGGATGTTGTGGATAGAAAGAGTACTACATAGGGGAGTTTTTTCTTGGGTAATAATCTTATCTCATGATATAGAAAAAAAAAAATGTGTTTCTCTTTCTACAGCTGAAGTTGAGTATATTGCAGCTGGAAGTGCTTGTACACAGTTGTTATGGATGAACCAAATGATAGAGGATTACGGTGTACATAGTAGAATTTTGACTGTGCTTTGTGATAATTCCAGTGCCATTGATATCTCGAAAAATCCGGTCCAGCACTCTCGAATAAAACACATTGACATAAGGTACCACTTTATTCGTGACTTGATTGACAGAAAGATAGTTAGTCTTGAGCATATAGGAACAGACAATCAGCTTGCTGACATCTTCAAAAAGGCATTAGATTTAGAGACCTTCTCTATTTTAATAAGAGATCTCGGAATGTGCATTGTCTAAGTCAATGTTAGTTTTGATGTCATGACACCTAAAACTATCATCAGTCATGACATCTGTATGTTTTGCATGCATTTTTTGTTTTATTTTTCATACATATTCTGAATGCATTGAGTCTGATTAAAGTGCAGAAAAATCATGTGTTGTAATAAAAAATGGTGACAAAAATACTAACCTCTTCAAGTAGGTGATTTTGAAACTTTCCCGCAGAAACTGGTTTTCTCCCAGGTCCAAAAATAAAGGGTGTTAAAAGTAATTGCTATGATAATTTCTTTTGAAATCTATAAAAAGATGAAGAAAATCTGGATTAAAAAGTTCAAATCTTTAAATCTCACCCTCTTGATAGATTTTGATGTAGTTATTAACTTGGGTTATGGGGTCTGTTTTCATTGATTTCACTAAAGCAATGTTGGTTATAATGTCATCATATAAAAAGCAACACTGATCATGTCACTGAAATCAATTGTTGAATATTTTTTTTTTATCTTTTTAGGTCATGATTTTTAGGCATCAAGTAGGAAATTCATACTTTGTGAAGATGTCATTTTGCTTTGTGTTCTATTGCTTGTGCTTGCGTCTTTCTTTGAATTCTTAATCATGTTGTGAATCTTTCTAACCAAGTGTTTCAGTGGTGTTAGAATTGGTGGATTGGACAAGTAATAAGAGGTTGATTTGGTGAGTGAGAAATTGCTTTGCAAAGGATTTATTCAACTATGGTGACAGTTTTTAAAAATCTAGCTCTATCTCGGATGTAATTGAGATTTGTGATTTTTATTCTCCAATGAAGAGATAGTGGGTTATTTAAGCATAGAGATCGTGTGTCTAATTTTGAGAAAGAGTGAGCTTGTTTTTAAGGTTGGGTCTTAAAAAAAGTAGTTGTTATAGTGGGGGACTTATTTTTAACTTTAATTTTTTTCCCTCTTCCTACTTCTACCGCATACTTTTTAAACCAATTTAGGAAGTTAAATTTTTTTAATCTTTTTTTCTCTCAATTTTACTGCCTACGGCACCCGATCTTGTCCTTGTAGTTGCTTCCAATCTCTTGCAGGATTCGAACACTCCATCACCCAGCAAAGTCACGGTTATCCAAGTAAGCTACTCCTCGCCGGAAACACACAATGCGTCTGGATGATAAGAAAAGTCCACACAAAGGTGATTCAAGTGCCTTTGATCCCCCTATCACTGTCCTCAATTTTTTCTCTAGTGAAAATGAAGGTTCTTCCCGTCCATTGGTGGCTGACCATCCTTTAACTTCGACAACATGACTTAGCCGGAGACTGAGTATAACTATTGCCTAGATTCTGATGATGTTAACATCAGTTCTAACATCGTTCTGTTTTCTACTCCAGTAGTGCAGACTCATGTTGCACAGCTCCAGGTGCTTCAGGACTCATTTGTTGGGGTTCTTTTGCTTTCTGAACAAAAAGGGGGAGAAGATGTAGACGCGGCTGAGTATGAAAATGAATCGACAGGGATTGATTTAAGCTTTTTTTTTTTTTTTAAACAATGAGTATTTGTGTAGTGGGAGTTTTTAGTCCTTTGAACTTTTATTGCGCGTCTAGGTTATTTTGTCCACAAAGAAAAAAGGGAGTGATTGTTGAGAATTTTATTCTTGGTAATTTCTCCTTTTTTAGTTGTTTTCTTTTCTTGGGTTCAAAATAAATTAGGACTCTAGATTTGTTTTTTAGATTTTGTTTAGAATTTTATTTAGTTTCTTAAATTGTGTTTAGGACTAGTTTACTTGTTTACCAAGTTTAGGATTCTTGTCTATTTAAGACAAGAATTAATCTTGTAAACGTAGCACTTTTAGAGACAGATTTTAAACACGGCTTTCACGAGAAGAACGCAGCAAGGAGGACGACGCAAGACGAGAATAACACGAGCAAGTAAAAGACTTGTGGCAACGATCCAGATCAAGGAGATCTTCGAAGTTGCGTAACCAACAGTTAAGATCATCATAAGTTTTGCCACAAGACTTGAAGCCACGATCTTAATCATGGAGATCTTTGGAGTTGCGTAACTAACAAAGAAGATTATCATAACGAGGCGACAAGTATTTTAGTATCAAGTGTTGATACTAGTGTTTTTCAAATATTACTTTATTTTTTGTATTGATCTCGAACAAAGAAAAGTAATATAGTTTTCGGGTTTGTATACCCAAGTTCGTAAGTACTTTTACTTACGAACGAAATTTAAATTGTTTTGTTCAAATTATTTTTAATAACCCTGTTGGATGTTAGTTTCGCTGTTTTAACACCAGTCTTAACATCTGCTTTAAAGCTGTTCTTATTTTGTTATTTACAATTCTGAAACTGTTTGATGTTAGTTCTGGTGTTGTAACACTGAACTTAACATCGTTTTACTGATACTTATTTCAACAACCATATGTTCTACAAATGTACATAAGTCATCAATTTCTTGCGTTGTCCACTCATCGTAAACATAATCGCCGACAACGGCTGAAGGTTCTCGAAGACCTCGATCTCTAACTCGACCTCGATGAGATCCTCAATTAGTATTAATATTAATATTACGAAAAGAGCTTGTCATAATAATATTATAAAAAAAGATTATAAAAATGATAAGGAGATTATTGATAGTATTTTTTCATAAATTAACAATTTTAAACTTGAAAATAAAAGAGAAGAAGATTAGAGATAAATTAGTGTAAGAATTGATGTTGGAGTGAGAGATATTTATAGGTGTAGAAATATATTTTTAAAAAATTGAAAAAATATCCGTTGAAAACCATCTATTTTCAATTCAAACTGACTAGGGTTTTTTTCAACGACTATATATCTATCATTTAAGCCGTTGATTTCAAACGGTCGCGAATCAGGCGGTTTAACTGCCATTTTTTCTGGTTAGACCAGCAATTTCGCTTTGTAAAAATTTCGAATCGAAATCGAACCGCCAAAACTAATTTACAATTCAATTTTAACCGAAATCAGTGATCAACAGTTAATCGATTCACATTGGAATCGACAATTTTTCGATTAACTAGAACCCATTCAAGACCTATGTGTGTCAACTTAACCACCTCTAAGGAGATGGGTTGCTCTCCCAATAGATTCATTCATGTGCAAAATCCACTTATTAATAACAATGGTACTGCCGGTACAAAGATAAAAAGAAAACTTCTTCTAAAAACTCATGTGTTCCTCCAAAACAGTCTCTAAATAGCGCCATCTCTTCAATCTCTAAATCAATATCATAGAATAAAACCCAAGGTATTATTATTTTCCCCCTCAATGTTTTTAGAGTAAATTTGGGCAAAATCTTGCACTGGGATTCATGGGAAAAACACCTGTTCACCATTTATAACAGCGATGGCGTCTTTCCCTCTAGCTTGGAATAATGGGTTTTTAATTGCCCAAAAAAAGGTGAATAATTGTGTTGGGAAATTTGGAGTTTTTGGAAAACAAAATTATCTCTTTTATCCACTGCCCAATAATCGCTTTAGCTCTGTTTGTAGTCCTCTGCTGTTCAATTATAGTCCTCGTAAGGCTCAAAATAGGTTTTGTTGCAGCAACAAGATTATTAAGTCGCTGGTGAATGATAAGATAAATGTCGATACCCATCTGGTTAGAGAGAAGGGAAAAAAAAGGCCACGTAGGACGTTTTCTTTGAGATTGCGCCCTAGGATTCGATTATTATCAAGAAAATTCAATAGGGGTTCGATTAAATCGCTGTTAGACGGCATTGGGACATTTTTGCGAAAGAATGTTAGAAAAATTACGCTCTCTACTTGTGTATCTCTTGTGTTGGGCCTTTGTTTTTGGTTTCTCAAAATAACCGCAATGCCGGCTCCGAAAACCGTTCCTTACTCGCACCTGATAACTAGCCTTCAAAGTGGTAGCGTTGTCAATGTCTTGTTCGAAGAGGGTACGTGTAGCATATATTACAATACGAAATCGTTTTTCGAAAAGAATACTCAAACTGCGCTGGATAAGGATAGTTTGGATAGTGTTGTTGAACGGAAAAACATGCTGACGAAGTTGACGAAACCTCGGAATTCATCGCCTGCTTGGGAGTTTTCGACTAGAAAGATCGATCAAGACATGGGTTACATTCTTGGATTGATGAGAGAGACGGGTGCACTGTATAGCTCGGCGCCTCAATCGGCTCTGATGACGTTGAGGAATATGTTGGTCACGATGCTTCTTTTATGGATACCTTTGACCCCTTTGGTCTGGCTTTTGTATCGTCAAATTTCTGCTTCCAATAGTAGTTCAGCCAGGAAAAGAAAGACTACCAAAAGGTTGTTTTGTTTTGAAGACGTAGAGGGTGTGGATACGGCCAAGGTGGAGCTGATGGAGGTAAAGTTATTTTTATTTTTTTAAGAAAAAAAAATCCCGAGAATTCGGAAGTTTTTAATTTCAGTTTAATGTTTAAGCCTATAAATGGCAAAGAATGTGGACGAGCTTCTAATGTAGAAACTTAGTGTAGATTCTTGAATTTCAACCTTTTCTCTAAGTTTTATGTACTCATAACATGAAACTCGCCTCAGTAGAAACCACCAATAGGCCGTTTTACTTTTGTCTGGATGAAATAAAATCATTAAAACTTCAATGGTCGTCCGCTTTAAAATCTTGAATATCGAAATGGGTTCTCATAAATGAGTAATTTCCAAGGAGAGAAGAGACCAGCAAAGGGGGCCTTTATAATTATGACATATGTATAAGGACATATACAGTTGCAATATTATGGAATGTTATTTTTAAAGAGAAAACACGGAAATGATTTTTTTTATTGTATCATTAGTGTGAAACCAACTCTAAGTTGTGTTAATTGCCTTTCCTGAGCAGGTAAAGAACAGTTTAAAACATACTCATTTGTTCCCCAAAGATAGCCCACTTCCA
The DNA here is from genome assembly GCA_014905375.1 of Phtheirospermum japonicum. Lineage (NCBI taxonomy): Eukaryota > Viridiplantae > Streptophyta > Magnoliopsida > Lamiales > Orobanchaceae > Phtheirospermum > Phtheirospermum japonicum. The sequence continues at coordinate 1,251,306 of BMAC01000244.1, forward strand.
TTTACACGAAGATTAAATAATTGTAGTTAATATGGTTGAACATTAAATTTTACCTGCATCTTCCAATTATACCTTTCTCTTAATACCAATGCTCATTAATTTATTAATATTTAGTTAATACCAAGGTACATTAAATAAGGGCTTACATGGAAGTGAATAAAAAAAAAAGTAAGTACAAGTATGGAAAGTGGGCTATATTTTCGGACAAAGAAAAAGGGAAGTGGGCTATCTTGGTGGGATGGAGGTAGTATTCAATATGCATAGTTGATGATTGTCTTGTTCACCTTGTCATGGAACTTACGAAGCTTAAAATACGCGATTCATGCTATATTTTGTATTGTATCATTAGTGTGAAACTGAAACATGATGTAATGTTAATGTCAAAGGGAGAACGTGGAAATACAAAATGAACTTTTCCATTGTATCATTAGTATGAAACTGAAACCAGCTCTAAATGGAGTCGACTGCCTTCTCTGAATATTTGAAAACAGTTTTGAAACATACGAAAAAATGTATTTTTGGGTATTTGTCTTGTTTACATTGGCCAAAGTGACTCATGCTATTTTTCTTCTCTTAATAGATTGTATCTTGCCTCCAAGGAGCTATTAAATACAGTAAGCTGGGGGCCAAGTTACCCAGAGGCGTGCTGCTCGTGGGCCCACCTGGAACGGGAAAAACTTTATTGGCCCGGGCTGTCGCTGGAGAAGCCGGAGTGCCCTTTTATTCGGTCTCCGCTAGTGAATTTGTGGAGTTATTTGTTGGAAGAGGGGCTGCTCGTATAAGAGACCTTTTCGATGTTGCTAGGAAAAATGCACCGTCGATTGTTTTCATCGATGAACTTGATGCTGTTGGTGGAAAACGTGGAAGAAGTTTCAACGACGAACGAGACCAAACACTAAATCAGGTATTCTTGATTTTTATTGAGAATAATATTTATCAGCATTTCATTTACTCTGTGAAAAAAACATTTCTCGCTTTTTCTACAATAACTTTATACCTAAACAAAAAACATATTTACAGCACAAAAATTTTTGGGATACTACTATTGTGTTTTAGTATATTAGTAATCACTTTTATAGGAATTTACTGTTGACAAAACAGTGAATAGTTGAATTTTGCGATAAAAACATGAAAACCCCATAAAGTTGCAGTTGCAAATAATATAATGAAGTGGAAAGCCAAAGTAAGCTGAAATACAATTGCAGATTTCAATAGGGAAATAGACTTATTACGTAGTAATTTTACATGGCAAGTTCATTAAAAAAAATCGAACATGATACAACGATGATGGTAATTTAAAGTGTTATTACAAAAAATTGCACCATTAAAAATTGTTAGCGTTGGGTGGTTCTTATTTTTCACATTAAAAATGGAACACATCTGTCAGCATTTCATTTTCTCCATGAAGAAATATTCCTTGTTTTTTCTACAATAATTTTACATCTACACAAACGTATGTGCAGTACAAAAAGTTTTATAGGAATTACGACTGACAAATTAGTGCATGGCTGAATATTGTGGATAAAAAACATGAAAAACACATGAAGTCGCAGTTGCAAAATATAATGGCAGATTTCAATTGTAAAATAAACTCCAGGTAGAAAAGAAAATTATTAATCTCCAGGGTTGAAATTCTCGTTAACAAATCGAATAATACAAATGGGATTTATAATGAGAAGAAACCGTTACCGTTGGCTGTTTCTCCATTTTATGTAAAAAAAAAAAAGAATAACCACAGGTAAGAATATTACAAACAGGATTTACAATATCTATTTACTTTGGCATAAAGTGGTGGACCTTACGATAATTATTACATTCTAGTTGCTGACGGAAATGGATGGCTTCGATTCGGATATAAATGTCGTTGTTCTTGCTGCAACAAATAGACCGGACGCATTGGATCCAGCTCTGTGTCGACCCGGTCGTTTCTCGAGAAAAGTGTATGTGGGCGAACCAGACGAAAATGGTAGAAAAAAGATTTTGGCAATACATTTAAGAGGTGTTCCTCTTGACGAAGACATGAGCCTTATTTGCAGCCTGGTTGCGTCTCTGACCCAAGGCCTTGTCGGGGCTGACCTTGCAAACATTGTCAACGAGGCTGCTCTGCTTGCTGCTCGCAGAGGTCAGATAATTTTTATTGTAGGGTCAATTACCAATACTACCCCTGAGTTTTAACCTAATTACAAAAACAAAATCAGAGATTTTTGAAAATTTACAAAAAATCCCTTGAGGTTTGATTCTGTATTAGAATTTATCCCTTTATAACCAAAAACATTCCAAACATCCACCTTACGTTTGTAAAAGCAGAATCAAACTTCATCGGCACATACTTCATCGGCACATACTTGTAATTTCGAAAGATAATTGATTTTTTTTTAGAGTGATTCTCATGGGTATTTTGTAATTTAACCTAATTTTGACACTCAACGAGTTCAATGTAGAGTTTTTGGGTCCTTGCCCTACATTTCGTTTTGTCTGAACAAGAGAAACTAAGCGAAGCTGCCTATGTAATTCAGAGTTTGCATGTAGATTTCATTGTGTGTGTCTTTTATTTTGACTGTGCGATGAGCTTTGTATCTGTAACTTCATAGTTTGTTTACTTTACAGGGTCTGAGAGTGTATCAAGGGAGGATATCATGGAAGCAGTAGAAAGAGCAAAGTTTGGAATAAATGGGAGGCAAACGGGGCCTAGTACGATAAGCAAGAATCTTGGAAAGTTGTTTCCTTGGATGCCTTCTCTTAACGCTGGGATGCAAGGGCCTCTTGGCTATCAAACATTAAGCTGATGAGTATGTTTATGATCTTTTTGTTGTTGTTGTTGTTGTTGTTGTTGTTCTTGCAAACGGCTTGTGTATTATTTAGGGTGCGATAGTCAAATGGTTACATTTTGATCATCTTTAGCTGATGAGATATTTGGCTTCAGGAACCGGGGGCTTGTTTCTTGATTGCAACTTTGAAAGGTCAAAAAATCAGTTTGATGATGTTTCCTGTTCAATTCATTATAGTTTTCTTTCAATGTTTGTTTTGTTCCTCAATACTCCATTTATATATATATATATATATTCCTTACTGTGGAGAATGGGATATGATTTGGAATACCTCAGGTCTTTCCAGAATTTAAATATATTTTAGGATATGCTTTTATTTATAATCTCGTTTGATTTTGTAACCTTTTTACTATTGTCAGAAAATAAATAATTTAGGTTGAAATTATATTTTTATTAGTGTTCCAGATTTCTCCTAGTATAAATATGCGTTTTCTTTATTGTATTAGATGGTCAATTATTTGAGTTATATAAGATGAGAACTTTGGTTCTTTGGGACATTTATTATCCTATGTCAATATTACCGGTATTTATATTTCAATCAATGGTTGTGTTTGAGTGTTCTTTATTATTCATAGTTTCTGCCTGCGCCAGCTGGTATCCTAAAACCATCCGAAAACCAGACACGATCTTTGATGATGATTTTGAGGCGTCAACCGGTTTATGATGCACTTCTTGATGAATACCATATCAAGAATTACAATGATATCGACTTGTTGACACATAACATGGAAGTCATGCACACCTCACACTGGGATTTTGTGGAGATTCTTATTGGGTTGTGGCATCGTGTCTGTGGACGAGGAACCCATGGAGTCGGGCATCTTCACTCTTTTGTTGCATCGTTTCTTGATAGAAAAATCACTTCAATCGATGCTCTGCTAGCCATGTTTGGCACTCCCTTTATGAAAACTGGTGATCTTGAACCACCAATATTTGATGATGAGATTGTTGTCGATTTTTCGGCGATTTCTGAAGGTTATGATGGTATGTCCCTTTATCTATAATGGTGATCTTGAACCACCAATATTTGATGACGAGGTTCAAAAGTTTGCGAGAATGGTGAATATGATGAACCACCAATTATTGCCTCAAAGTACAACGTTACCGAGAGTATATTTTTGTTGAGCCATCTTGTGCTAGTGCTAACATATATAATCCTACATGTGGTGAAGACGCCAATCTGGCCCATTGGCAACATACATATTCCATTGTTGCAATGGTCTGCTCACAATTATATGAATTTTTTTGTCAATATTATTTTTTAAACCAATATTGGCCACACATCTTTGCGAATTCACAAGGAAGACTCTGGAATATACGCAATTAGTCTTAAATTGGGATATCTAAGTTATCTTCTGTCAGCTTAAGATGTATTGGAAAATGATTCTAAATGGTGATCTTAAACAATGATATTTATTTTGTTTTCGCACATCTCGTAGTCCTCGCGCTCCTTCATGGTTTAATAGGTCTCGAACCCAAATAGAATAATGGAGAATCGAATATGATTTGGATTATTTTTGGTTTTCTTAGAATTTAAATATATTTTAAGATATGTTTTGATATGTTATAATCCTGTTTGATTATGTTACCTTTTTATTTATGGTAGGAAATAAATAACTTAGGTATTAATTATATTTTTATTAGGATTCTAGATCTCTCTTACTAGTATAAATATGAGTTTTTGTAATAAGAACTTTGGTTCTTTGGGAGATTTATGCTCTTTCGTCTTACAAGTATTTATATGAATCAACAGTTGTGTTTTAGTGTTCTTTGTTATTCATATCTTCAATCTCCATTTCATACTATATTTCACCTCATGTATTTAAATACTAATGTCACGTGTGAGATTAGAATGTGTACTATTAAGCAGGTATATGTAGGACAATAACTTATGCATCAACTTATATGAACATAATAAATTCAACAAGGAAATACACCCCTTTTCCTCGTGAATTTAATTAATCAACACATGAGAAATAATTCATATGTTAAACCTATTTATACATTTTTCTCAATTAATACCTCTAATTGGTCTACTACTAAATCGTATTCCTTCCAGTTTACTTTAACAATACCTTGGACTCCCTATAATCATTTGTCATCAACTTTTTGTTAATTAGTACATGGACTTGCGTATTTACAAAAACTTAACTAGTTTTAATAAACAATCCCATGCATATACGAACTAGTATTGTAATGATTCCTCCTTTTATCTCAAGTAAAAGTGTGTTTATACAATACACAAACAACAAATATTTAAAGGCCTCGAGAGCTCATGCTTTGTTAGGAATTTTTTTCAAAGATATTTCCTTAATGCATAACTTAATCCTTTTTTCTAATCTCACTTGATTAATTGCTTCCTTAACTGCCAATATTTTTCTATCTTGATTTCGTTTTTCACTTGTGATCTTGCTAATTTGATACTTCAACTAGTAGCTATTAACACTATCTCCACAGCCTCCTTATAATAGCTCCTTCACTATTATAGGGAGGCAAACGCATTAATATAGCTCCAACAACTCCTTAAAAAGCTTCTCTAAAATAGGGAACTCCCTATTTTATTACTTAAGCTCTCTACAAGTAGGGAGCAACTTTGGCTCCCTATTATTTTCTTTTTACTTTTATTTAAATTGACTCCCTATTACTTTATTATATATATGATAAAATATTTATAAATAGAGAGTCTGTTGGAGTAAAATTATAATAGGGAATCCCTAAATTAGAGAGATGACATAAATTGGGGGTCTGATAAAGTAAAATGGATAGGCAGTCTGAAATAATAGAGATAATTAATTTAGGGAATGAGATTTAAGGAGTTTGATAGACAGTCTGTTGAAGTTAATCTAACATCCTTCAACCTGAAATATACAATCAATTCAAGAGGCATAATCCCAATGAATCGGCTATTAGTCTATAAAGAATATAAAAGGAAAGTATGTTATTAGTACAATGTACTAGGACACAATCAATAACTTGATTGTGATCAACTATGACAATCTCCATATATTTACAGTCTGCTCATTTGACTTTTGATCACATACCTTCAAAGTAAGTTAATTGATTGTTCAACAAGTCCCTCCTAAATTCTTTATCAAACGGGCCACATAAATAATAATATACTAAAATATCACCAAGAATCCAAAATATTATTAATATAGGCCCAAAAATAAAATAAATTGTCTCCCATTAAAAATATGGTATATCTACTAGTTCATAAGAACACTCCCCTTAAACTAATCTCCATCAACATCTTCATTTTCTTCAAGTTCCTCTTCGAGCTCTTCCTCCTCAACAACAACAATTTCCTTTACTTTTCTTTGGCACTTCTACTTAACTTGCTTTTTCCTTGTTCTTCTCCCCTTTTTGTGATCCAGAAGTCAAGGTAGCAACAACTGCAGCCTCAAGGAGTAGAATCACCTTGTGAAAATAGGCATGTTTAGCCTGCATAACAGACATTTCAGCAACGACCTTATTGTATTCTTACAAAATAAAGGATAAAATATAATCAGCAACAATAATAGTGGGACGTTTCTTTCGCTGGTTCTCATTAGCTTAAGTTAGCATATTGTCATCGCTTTCTAGTTGCCCCGTGTTAGTGTTTAACCCATTGGTCGTAACCTCAAGAACATTGAACTTAGTATCGAACGAGGCCGATGTCACGAGACAAGATTGCATAATGACCAAGAGATTTGGATCAAAAGGTGGAGTAGGAGCATTCACCGGTACAATTTGACCCACGTGAGGAGTAACACCTGCATATGTATTGGCATAACCAAAAGTCGGATGCATGTGGTTGGTAGGAGGGTAAGGAGGATTATGAGTCGGCGGATGAGCAAAAGATGATCTAGAACAACTGGGTACCGTCTGATACCCATGACCCCCATACACTTTCTCCGAATGAGACATCGGCATATTGAACGAAGGATTTGACAAGACGTGATATCATGACCAAATATTCCACATGATGCACAAGGAGGATTCGGGTTTGGGCTAGATAGCTTAACAATTTGAGCCTCTATAGCCGCTATTTTCTTTACCAACTCAAGCTCCTTAGAGGAAAAAGGCATGCTCACTTCATTAGTACTAGAATATATCGCTCGAGAAGATTTTGGCTTGGAAGGAGTAAACACCCCCAAAAAGGTTTTTTTAACCTCTCTCATAGTGAGGACGGGGGTATTTTGGGTATTGGGGCACCCACCTCCAAACAACTCATACGGATCGGGTTTGTGAGCATTATTGGTAGCACCTCCATAACACGGACCACCACCAATACCGGTAAGATTCACATTCGGAGCATGATTGAAATTATGAGCGTGAGGAACTCCATACGGGCCGGGATTCAGAATTTGGCCATCAACATTCCCACTCGGACCAACAAACCTTCTATTATACATATTCGGATAAGGATTGGGAGCACTATAACCACCATACAGATCGATTTTTTGATTTTGCACATTCAAAACTTGATTGGAAGCACCATAACCCCGTACGGACCATTTGTACCCATGAAACCGCTATACCCAACATGGTTTACACCATGTCCTCCCATGTTGGGTTGATCATTGCCGATTACACCATTGACAACATGGTTTACACCATGCCCTCCCATGTTGCCAAAACCATTATACATCATTCCATTCCCAACATGGTTTGCACCATCATGTAACCTCCATTGCCATTAGGACCTTGCATACACTCAAAAAAATGTCAAATACAAAAGAAATCTACAAACACAAAGAAACTACAAGCAAATCGAAAATCTTAACAAAGCCGAGTCACGGGCGTGCGGGAGCAACCGAGAGCGTGCGGGCGTGCTGGGCGCTGCCTGACACGAGTTTGGGCAAGGCATGGCATGGGCTGGCATGAGTTTTGGCTTGCCTAGGCGAGGCTTGGCTAACATTCCAGAATGTTTGGCCATTTAGGAGCTTGCTCTTGGCACCGATTTTGGCACGACTTGGCTTGAACTTTGTTCCTCAATGCCTTTACCTATAAAAATAGGAATTTTTATCATAAAAACTCAAGAATTATGCCAAACCTCAAATTAATTGAACCCATTAAACCAAATTAAGTGTAAAATCAAGAAGAAGCATGAAAAACAACAAAACAAGAAAAACAACCTAATAACTTAACAAAACTCGAATCGAAACCACTAAAAACACGAGAAAAACACCACAATTACATCCAAGACAGGGTGTCAGCCATGGTCATGAGGGATGCTGATAGTTGGCAACATTAGTCACAAGAATGGGTCACGGGTCAATCCAGGTGTCTAACCTGACCCAGGGTTGGGTCTACCTAGTTCATAAGTAAGCATGGTATTGCGTGCAGATCGAAGGTGGCTAATTAAGGGCTATGTTGTATATGATTGATAGCTTGGGTGGATGGTTATGAGCTACACTCGATGAGGTGCGCAAGGGGCTAGTCACTTGTGCATATTCCAGCTGTTTGGCTAAGTAACGATGGGCGGTTATGCGAGTCCTTTCGGCATATGTTGGTTAGAAAGGCGGGTTTACTAAGTAAGTTGTCAAGCTCAAGATGCACAAGATTCATGTCGAGCGAGCTAACTTGAGTTTTTTGGTGCCATTCCACATGGCGAGCATGTGCATTCCCGAGCGGTTATGGTTTACAGCGGAGTGGGGCTGTCATCCGATAGCTTTTGTTAGGCATGATCTTTTATTAGAGTAGATTTGTCCTTATTTTTACTAGCTTTTTAGTTCGTTTTTATATTTGTTTTTGGTATAAGTTGGATGATTTAAGCATAATTCCGTAATTTTATAATTCCAGCTTATTTTACCGTATTTAGATCTAAATTGATGCAATTAGGTGATGTTTCGTTGTTTTTCACCTTACAGCTAAGTAACCGGAAGAGTTTAGCGCATAAAAGATGAAGTTCGATGTTCAAGAGTAGAAGAACAAGCTTTCCGGTGAAACGAGTAGCAAACGATCGAGAAATGGAGACCGACGCTCAGTCGCGTCGACTGACGCGACCGTCGACGCAAGCCGTGCCAGCGAGCCATGCTCGCGTCAGTCGACGCAAGGACGACACTCTGCCGACGCGATGCTCTGAAGCGTCGACGTCGACGCTATGAGTTCTGAAGCGTCGATGTCGACGCACAACGTCGACGCACCTGCCAGCGACGCGCGCACCCTGCCGACCGCACATGCCGAGCGCTGCCGACCAAGACTGCCGACATCCGCCGAGCACCTGCTCGCGTCAGTCGACGCTCCGTCGACGCGACGGCCCAGAATTCGAAATTAGGGTTTCTTGAGCGCCAAGACTTGCAAAACCTATATAAACCCTTCATATTTCGAGTTTTCAGTGTGTGACACGACCCCCTAGGGTATTTTAGCTTATAATAACAATAATCCCACATCTCATAACGAGATTTGAAGACGGAGATCAAGGATCGAAGAACAACGCGTCCAAAACGTCGAATTCGAGTTCGGGATTCATTCTTCGCCCAAGATCAACGTTCAACCTCCGGAATAGCTGGAGCTTTTTACTGCTTTTAGTAGTTCGAATAAGTACTTCTAAACTTTTTAGTTAATTTCTAGTTTAATTGTTAGTATAATCTTAGTTAATGCTAGAACTAGTTTAATTAGCTTAATCTTTATGCTTGTTATTGGATATTGGTTAATTTAGTTTATTTATGCGATTTGGTTTATGCTTAGTTAATGGTCGTAGATTGGTATGATTCGTATGTTAGCAGTAGATTCTTAAATTCATGCTCTAGATACGTTAATTAGCTTTTAATCTTCGTAGTGTTAATCGATTATTTAGTTATTGCTTTTAGTTGATAATTTAGAATAATTAGTTTAATCAGTCTTAATATACTGCTTAGTTCGTAATTGGTAATCTAGCAAAAGTAATTAGTTTGATTAGTTTAAATTATCGTTTTTAGTTTATAATGATCGAATCAATCTTTTTAAACCCCCAAATGTATATGTATGTTATTCGAAATTGAGAAAAACATCGATAGGAACCGAACAGTTGTTTCCTCGAGAGATACGACTCGAGTCAAACTCATCACCCTACAGTTACCTCGTACACTTACGAGCAAACTGACGTGCTTTTAAATTATTTATTAAAAAGGGGTGCACAAAAGTTTGAGTCAAAAATTTGGCGCCGTTGCCGGGGAAGCAACGAGTAGGAATTAAAGATGTTTTTCGTTTTA
>BMAC01000244.1:1261333-1281667 GCA_014905375.1 Phtheirospermum japonicum
TAAAACGAAAAACATCTTTAATTCCTACTCGTTGCTTCCCCGGCAACGGCGCCAAATTTTTGACTCAAACTTTTGTGCACCCCTTTTTAATAAATAATTTAAAAGCACGTCAGTTTGCTCGTAAGTGTACGAGGTAACTGTAGGGTGATGAGTTTGACTCGAGTCGTATCTCTCGAGGAAACAACTGTTCGGTCCTATCGATGTTTTTCTCAATTTCGAATAACATACATATACATTTGGGGGTTTAAAAAGATTGATTCGATCATTATAAACTAAAAACGATAATTTAAACTAATCAAACTAATTACTTTTGCTAGATTACCAATTACGAACTAAGCAGTATATTAAGACTGATTAAACTAATTATTCTAAATTATCAACTAAAAGCAATAACTAAATAATCGATTAACACTACGAAGATTAAAAGCTAATTAACGTATCTAGAGCATGAATTTAAGAATCTACTGCTAACATACGAATCATACCAATCTACGACCATTAACTAAGCATAAACCAAATCGCATAAATAAACTAAATTAACCAATATCCAATAACAAGCATAAAGATTAAGCTAATTAAACTAGTTCTAGCATTAACTAAGATTATACTAACAATTAAACTAGAAATTAACTAAAAGAGTTTAGAGTACTTATTCGAACTACTAAAAGCAGTAAAAAGCTCCAGCTATTCCGGAGGTTGAACGTTGATCTTGGGCGAAGAATGAATCCCGAACTCGAATTCGACGTTTTGGACGCGTTGTTCTTCGATCCTTGATCTCCGTCTTCAAATCTCGTTATGAGATGTGGGATTATTGTTATTATAGCACACGAGGCAAGACAAGTGTTGGAGAAGCAAAGTGAAAAGTCCAGACAAACCAACTCTCGACCTCGTAAGATGAGAGTAAACGAAGTTTCCATCCCCGACCCTGATTTAGACGATGGCATATTAGTTAAAGCAAAATGCGAAGAGATTTTTGACGAGAAATTAGCTGCTTGGAAAGCCGAGCGAGCTAGTAAGGCCGCTGCACAGAAAATGGCTGCAAATTACAACCAGTGTGGATCCCCCCAGCATTTAGCGGACGTATGTCCTAACAACAGTGAGAAGCAAGAGGAGGTAAACGCGATCCAGAATCATTCAAATCAAAAGAAGTACACGCCACAGCGTGACAATCCTCTTTTCAAGTGGGGTCCGGGCAATCTAAATCATACGCCACCTGACCCATAATACCCACCACCACAGTATGCTCAAGCACCACCAATGCCGCCACAACAAAATAATTTTCATACACAAGGGCAGACGTCAAGTGCAACTCAACCAAATGATCAGCTGTTAGTTTGGCAGCAGAATCAAGTGGCTGAGACGATCAGTAATAGAGAAGGGCTCACAAAGGTGAATGCGAAGATAGACGAACTTTCAAAAAAGGTGATCGGAATAGACCATCTTTCCGGTATTGTGCATGATTTAGCTAAAAACATGGATAGAATGGAGAGAACTATGGGACAAATGGCAACTGATATTACTAGGTCAAATAAGGAGAAAGACAAGCTACCAAGCCAACCGGAGCAAGCATCGGCGGTCCACGTCCTTCGTAGTGGGAAAAATATCGACAATGGCATAGAGAACAAAGATGAGGAGCTTGTTCCTAAACCAGTGGACAAGATACATAAATCCACCAATAGATACGTTCCTGGTTCCATTCAAGGGATAATTCCGAGCAACACCCTTGGCAAAGACGAAGCATCACTGCCGAAGCAATCGACGACGCAAATTAAGGATGTTGTTCCTTTTCCGAGCCGGTTGCGCCCGGCGAAAGAGAACAAGAGGTTCATGGAGTTATACAACCTCTTGAAGAATGTCAACATCAACTTACCACTTTTGGAAGTAATAAAAACAATGCCCGCCTACGTAAAATTCTTTAAGGAGCTTGCTTCAAGAGGGAGACGTTTGGCGATGAATCAATACGTTCCATTACCAAAGGAGGTTAGCGTGATTTTTAAGAAGCCATTGCCACCCAAGGAACGCGATCCTGGGAGTTTTTGCATCACTATTTCGTTGGCCAATGGGCAAAAAGCGATAGGAATGTTAGACCTTKGAGYAGGGATAAATTTACTGCCATATTCACTTTATCAAGCATTTGATCTTGGACCACTTAAACCGACAACCATGCGCCTACAATTAGCCGATCGCTCGACCCGACGACCCTTGGGGGTATTCGAAGATGTTTTAGTGCAAGTTGGAGAGCTCGTAATTCCAGTTGATTTTGTGGTTATGGACGTCGGCGAGGTACCGACTGAAGGTACKGMGCATAHCATCTTACTGGGACGCCCGTTTATGTCTACTTCCCATACGCTAATTGATGTTCACAAAGGAAGGATGACCATGACTGTTTTGGGCGAAACAGTGACGTTTTCTTTAAGAGATATTCAACTCACTCCCTCCCCTATCATGCAAAAGGATGATTCATTCATTGATCCCATTACTTCATGCGTAAACGAGTTACGAGAAGTCGCGACTAAAAACAAACTGAGCGACGGGGACGACGCTGGATTTTCTACCGAGGGAGGGGATAAACGAGTCGATTCAAGCAAGAAGCACGACGAGTTTGAAGAGCATATGCACTTAAGTGGAGAAGACTTGATCGAGTTACTAGGTATTGACATGCGCGATATCGTAGAAGAATTTAGAGACGATTTCGATATGGAACGTCGACGCAAGCCGTGCCAGCGAGCCATGCTCGCGTCAGTCGATGCAAGGACGACACTCTGCCGACGCGATGCTCTGAAGCGTCGACGTCGACGCACCAAGGTCGACGCAATGTCGACGCTATGTTCTGAAGGGTCGATGTCGACGCACAACGTCGACGCACCTGCCAGCGACGCGCGCACCCTGCCGGCCGCACATGCCGAGCGCTGCCGACCAAGACTGCCGACATCCGCCGAGCGCCTGCTCGCGTCAGTCGACGCTCCGTCGACGCGACGGCCCAGAATTTGGAAATTAGGGTTTCTTGAGCGCCAAGACTTGCAAAACCTATATAAACCCTTCATATTGCGAGTTTTCAGTATGTGATACGACCCCCTAGGGTATTTTAGCTTATAATAACAATAATCCCACATCTCATAACGAGATTTGAAGATGGAGATCAAGGATCGAAGAACAACGCGTCCAAAACGTCGAATTCGAGTTCGGGATTCATTCTTCGCCCAAGATCAACGTTCAACCTCCAGAATAGCTGGAGCTTTTTACTGCTTTTAGTAGTTCGAATAAGTACTCTAAACTCTTAGTTAATTTAATAGTTAATTTCTAGTTTAATTGTTAGTATAATCCTTAGTTAATGCTAGAACTAGTTTAATTAGCTTAATCGTTTATGCTTGTTATTGGATATTGGTTAATTTAGTTTATTTATGCGATTTGGTTTATACTTAGTTAATGGTCGTAGATTGGTATGATTCGTATGTTAGCAGTAGATTTTTAAATTCATGCTCTAGATACGTTAATTAGCTTTTAATCTTCGTAGTGTTAATCGATTATTTARTTATTGCTTTTAGTTGATAATTTAGAATAATTAGTTTAATCAGTCTTAATATACTGTTTAGTTCGTAATTGGTAATCTAGCTATAGTAATTAGTTTGATTAGTTTAAATTATCGTTTTTAGTTTATAATGATCGAATCAATCTTTTTAAACCCCCAAATGTATATGTATGTTATTCGAATTTGAGAAAAACATCAATAGGACCGAACAGTTGTTTCCTCGAGAGATACGACTCGAGTCAAACTCATCACCCTACAGTTACCTCGTACACTTGCGAGCAAACTGACGTGCTTTTAAATTATTTATTAAAATGGGGTGCACGAAAGTTTGAGTCAATCTTATTAGTCTTGGATCGGCGTTTGTGAATCGAGTTTTCCGGCCGAGGCCTTTTATAGTGCATGAGGTTGGGGATGCATTACTCTTGCGTGTGTTAAGCCTTCTGCTTGCATAATTATGCATATGACGAGATAACTCGAATCCTCCTTGAACACAAGTGATCGGCGAGGCAAACACGAGTGTTGGCGGGGGAGAAATATGTCAGCAAATTTAACAAACCAGAACCATATAAAACCACATATGACCAAGAAATCCATTTAGTCCCCCTAGTTTAAATAAACTTTGCTAAGTGTAACCAATCAACAAAATGGGGTCGAGAAAACCACTCAGTCCCCCCATGTTCAAATAATGTAAACAAGGCAAAATAATCAGGTCGCATGAACTCAATAAAGCTTGAAATAAACGACTATGAAAACTACTTAGTCCCCCTAAGATAATGTAAACAAGTAGTTTAACCAGGTTATCTATCAGCAACATGTTAAAGGAAATGTCAAGTAAACCTTCTTTTCACATAGTTCGCGAAATCAATCAAACAAAATAAAAGGCACAGAGTCCGCAAATAGCATGTAAATCAAACATGCGCATTACAGCAAAAGGAATGTTAAGAACATATAAATCAAACATGTTCTTCAAATAATAAAACAGTATGTAAGCCAACCATACTCAGAAATCGGAAGGAGAACATGTAAATCAAACATGTTCCCTCCCAATCATCCTAGAATATGTAAGTCAAACATATTCCATGACATGCAAAAACATTTAAATCAATCATGATAGAAGTAAGTACGCGTTCAACGCCAAAATTACACATTCACAATGAGTTCATCTCCAATATTACGCATTCACAATGCGTCCATAATGCTTCATCACCCAAATTACGCGTTCACAATGCGTTTATCACCAAAATTATGCATTTAAAATTCATTTACAATGCATTCATAATACGTTCATAATGCGTTCATAATGCGTTCATCACCAAAATTACTAAATAAGTACGCGTTCATCGCCGACCTATAGAAGCATAGGGCCATACCATATCCATAACCATAAAGCCATATATTATTTTATCTAATAAGGTCGCATGAGGTCGTAGCATCGCCAGAATAAAGGAGAGATCGCAGGCTAAGGTTGCTGCTGATAACAAACCTGAGTTGGCGAGAGTAAAGCTGAGGTCGAAGCATGGACAATGTACGTGTATGTATCCTTAGAGGTATGCGAGGCGTGCTGATGCAATTAAAAAGTAGGGCCGGTGAGTGAAATGCTTGTGCCAGTCCGTGGATCGAGGCGCGCAATAAGTTAGTTTGCTTTCAAAGGTGGGCGAGAATTTTCGGAGCTTAGCACCATCAACCCGGTGCCCGAAGGTCCGAGATAAAAAAACAAGCAAGGTAGATGAAGGAAACATAAAATCCTACCTTTTATGAGATTTAAACAAGTGTGATACATAGTCATATTTATGCCATAGGAAAATTTACCTCTCTTCGAACACCCAACTGCGAGATCTCTTTACTTTCGGGTATCAAAAGTTTCGCGATCACATCTCCTTGAATATTTGGACACGCGACCTTTTAGGCCCAATTTATCCTCCATAAACCTATACATCAAAACACATATAACTGCTCCACTCTGTGAGGCGAGCTGAAGGCAAGCCAATCTTAAATATTGTAGATCTTGTTACAAGTGGTTAACAAGCGACCTGATTGACTCAGCATATCATGCCACAAATAACCCATAATTTTAATATGTCCAATTTCAAAAGGAGGATAGAGAAACTTATCTTTCACTTTGGTCATTTAGTGAGTCCCCCTTTTACGATCCATCCTCATTAATGATTTAAATTGTGTGAAACCTTACGTCTTTCGCTCAAGGACTCGATGTCCCTCTTTCCCAAAGACGGCGCCACTTATTACGACCAAAAAGATTGGTTCCTCAAGAATAGAAGGTACTGACCTCAAATACGTAGTCAGCCACCTAATAGACCTCTATTAAGCTCCTGACGACCTGATCAAACTCCAGAAGGCTCCTAGAGGCCTGATTAACCTGTAAAACATAACCCAAGCAAGGCCCGGGGTAGGCCCTCCGATGCTTAAGTTAGATAGCGTTCGAGAGAGATATGCGAGAGATCATAGCGTGCGAGAGCTTAAAATATAAGATAAAATCAATGTAGAGTAAAAGTAAGGCATGTGTCCTCTTTGTATAAATAAGAGATAAGAGATAAGAGATAAGAGGCGTGTTCCCAATCTAGGGTCCTCATCACCTGTATAAGAGCTCGATTCTCCTAGAGGAGAGCTCGCTATAAAGTCCATAAGCTTCGCAATCCATACTAATTAATGATGAGAGAATAATATGAGCTCCATGATAGAGAGGAGGGAGAGTTTGAGGTTAAGTTATCAAGCTTGTAAAATAAGGGCCTGAACCACCTATTTGTTAGATTATTGAGACTTGTCCACCAGCTAATCGAATTCCTTCACAATGTGGGATTAAATATCCTAATTATACTCATTATTCATAATAAGAAAATACTCCCATACTAGGATTCTTACTTTCCATAATTCCATAATAACCATAAAACTTTATTACCATATATGCCGGGACCTAAAATCTTCTACCCCTTTCATTGCTTTCTTACCTTGTATAGTGGAGGCGATTTCTGATGTCGTATCAATTATGGTGATTGAGTTTGGATTAATGATAAACATTTGAAGGGTTGAGAATGTGAAAAGATGAGAAAGAATTCCTGGCTGTTTCTTTTGTGTTTCAGGGCAAATTTGATAGTTGGAGAAGATGAAAGAATGGAAAGAGAGAAAAACATAGAAGAATTTCTACAGATTAGGAAGCTGAAGGGATTTAGCCAGCCATCTATTGTAAATGATTCGAACCTGCATGTAGCGCTATGCTTCAAGGATTTAGCCGGCCTACTGATAGAGATTAATCGTTTGGAACTATTTAAAAACTACCTTTCCTATTCTGGCCTCCCCCGAGTAGCTTCATTCATTCCCA
Source organism: Phtheirospermum japonicum (assembly GCA_014905375.1). Classification (NCBI taxonomy): domain Eukaryota; kingdom Viridiplantae; phylum Streptophyta; class Magnoliopsida; order Lamiales; family Orobanchaceae; genus Phtheirospermum; species Phtheirospermum japonicum. The sequence goes on from BMAC01000244.1 coordinate 1,268,197, forward strand.
GTTGGGATTGTGAAATAAATAGTTAATGCAATTAGACTTGGGTAATTTGCCTTATTGGACTAAATAAAAATAACCCAATTGGACAAAAATATACAACAAAGGATTTCTAAATTGGCTGAAAAACTATCATTTTGCTATCAAAATCAAAAAAATACAAGAAAGTATAATATTTCCAAAAAATAGATAAAAATAATGAAAATCACATGAAAAACATATGTGTAGCCTATAAAATGCTATGAATATACCCATAAAAACACATAATTTTGCATTCAAATAGCTTCCACCTTTTTCTTCATGGCCGGGGACTTGGGTTTTGGCACTTCTGAAATGGGTGCCCAGTACCCTTTAAGATGTTGATCTTAAAATTTAGGCGTAATAAATTATGGTTAATATGTATACCTTTTTCATCTCGTCAAATATCATATTTGCACAGATAAGTTTATCTGCCAAGTTTGTGTATATGTGACGTGATTTTGCTACACAGCCAAGGAGGGAAAATGGGTAGGTGATTGAGTTAGTGGGGTAGTTTTGTAAGGACATTTATTCCATTCGGCAAACTGTTGGTCCCTGGAAGATCGGAGTGATCGTTTCTAAAGAATTTTGTTATGAGCAGCAGATATCTCTACTTGGTCGGTAGAAAAGGTCCAAGGTACAATGGTTTGAAGATACATGATTCGTACATATTTGTGTGTTCATGTATTTTTTGTGTATTGTTTTGTGTGCTTTAACCGGGTTTAAGTCATATTAAATCCTAATTTTATTTGTTTTGCATTTTCATAGTGTTAATCATATTTTTAGTATTTTTTGTATTTTTCTTTTACTTTTCATAAATTTTATGTTATTTTGCTTTTCTTGATTTAAGGATAGTCGTGCGAGCCCAAGAGCGTTCTCAAGGATCACAACAAGCTCGATTTGATGGAAACACAACCTGGACCTGTGAAACATAGCCATCGATCGATAGGCCCATTTGATGGCTAACCAACACGTCGCTCTCGCCTGAGTTGATAGCAAAGATTTGACTAAATGGCAAGATTCTCACGCCAACGTCAATCAATGCATCATCGACACACGACTATTTTCCCAGCATCAACAACATGCACTGATCAACACATCATCAATGGCAGAAACACTATCAATCGACGGAAGGCAATTTTTGGCCATTTTGGGAAAAACTTACCATTTTCCCCCTCTTTACCTTATTTAAATTCAATACCCAACTCTTTCGCCCTGAAAATTACACCAAGAACACCTGCTCCATCCCTGAGAATATCCCGACCTTCTACAACAAAATCACATTAGAAATGACCACCGGGGGTTTTCCGGTAGAAATCTCTCCGATGCTTAAGTCAGTTAAGCATTTTTAGATCGGAATAAGCAAAATTAGAAGAGGAATGCTAGGAATGTCATACCTCTCTCAGCCTTGGGGCTGAGATATTTATAGTTTTCGCCAAGTGGGTTCTTTTCGGGATCTCGAAAAAAGAGAACTAGTGAATCTCGGGCCGTTACTCAAGACGACCTGACCTGGAAGCTTCCTTCTAGAGAACAGATCAACTTTGTCGCTAAGTTCTCCCAATTCTTGACCTGACTTCTTAAAACCATATTCATGGCTCTGAATGAGGTCAGGACAGTATTTATCAGGCTGTAGGCTCGTCTTATACCTTATCTTTCCTCTTTCTAAGGTCACCGGTTCAGCTCGTCCCAACCAGGTTTGTCCTAGCTTACCAAGCTATTTTAACATCCTATCATCAGATCAGGCTGCACCAATCAGTCCCCCCCTGAATGGTTTGGTATGAGCTGAACTACTTTATATTATATTCATGTTGGTTGGGATCCATACGTCTCTTCAGATATCCCGCTCTGACATGGATTAATTGCACAAATCCCGCTAAATACTCTTCCCATATAAGTCACACCTTTTAAGGAAGGGCTGCGACGCCTCATATTCCACCTCATCAGTTGCGCACCATAACATGTCCTTTCGGGTACCGTGCTCTGACACATCTTAAATGCACAAATCCCGCTGAATCTCCTTTTCTTCTAAAAAAACTTTTATCGAACTCATCCCCTTCCTTATTTTCACAATTCTACCTTATTTCCTCTAGTTCTTATCCTTATTCTCCAAAAATTTCAAGCTTTCTTCTTCCACAACCAAGGTTTTTCTTCCCTTAAGAACCAGGTATTTTCCCATTCTCTATAACTTTCAATTATGTCCGCTTCTACTTCTTCGTCTTCCTCTTCTTCCCTCAGCCTATCATCTTTCTCCACATCTTCGGCGGCTACTTTCGGCGACCACCAACCTCCTCCTCCTCCCGGCGAGGGTCACGAAAACATCGCATCCACTGTTAGTGACCACACACTTAGGGAGATACGGTCTAAATTCCCCATCTCTGAAAAAATTTTCTTCACCAACCCCGCCTCCGGTGAGCGGGCTTTCCAGTCTCCCTCAGACCATCTGACCTTTTTTATCGATTAATCTTAGGTCGGGTTGAGCCTCCCTGTTCATCCCTTTGTCTTGGTAATCTCTCGATTGTACTGGATCCCGGTTAACCAATTCGTGCCCAATTCATTTAGAATTATGATAGGGTTCCACTTGGCGTCCCAATCTCTCGGGATTGTGCCTACCACCCAGTTGTTTTTCTCCTCATTCCAGGCCAAAAATTCATCTTCTGGCGTCTTCTATCTTGCCGCTCCGGCTGGCGTCCAATTCTTGACCGGCACACTCCCAACTCAGTCCCAATTATCCAGAGGTGATCGACCTCCTTATCTGGAAAAAACCATCCATACCCTAAGTCAACACGTTTTTCACCTGACCAAGCTCCTCACACCCAAAATACTGGGCTTCTTTAACTCCCAACAAGGGAACGCCCCTCTGCCCTCTGAGATTAGTATACCCATTGAGCTAAAACCGTTCCATCTCTTTCTTAGATGTTTACCAGATCTGGAAATCCGTCATCATTTTATTTTATTATTTATTATTATTATTCATTTCGCTAGTTATTGCTCCTTTTAGCCATAATGATAAAGAAGAAGATGGCAGCGCTTCTCTAGATAGCTACTTCCAATATCGGGAAGATCCCCCTTGGTGACTCGTACAGGGCTACTACCTCTAGGGAGCCCACGCCGCTACCAAGACCAGAGGCAGCGGTCGAACCCCAAGTGACTACCAGGAAGAAGAGAACTATCCAACTAGAAAGGGCGGCTGCTTGGGTAGCCAACCTGACCTCCCATTCTGACTCCGAAGAGGAGCAAGTGCTGGATTCCCGGAAGGGGCTCATTCGGGTAAGGGTGCAGTCCCCACGGGCTCCAGGATAGTCACCCCCAACCAGAGCTTCTTCATTGGCTCATCTGTCCTGGACTGCTCAGGAGATGTAGTAGCTCACTTTGTCAAAGGGCACTGCCTTCCACTGACCGGCGAGTCCTGGACAAGTGGATGGACGCTGAGCTAATCGAGTCCTACTATCTAGACGAGGCCAGGGTTAGTTCCTAACTTTTTCCACTTCCATTCTTTTTCAGGAATCATCTCACTCCCTGCTATTTCCTTCTTCTCTCTCTCTCTCTCTCTCTCTCTCTCTCTCGAGGCCTTGGTTAAGAGGGCTATTCTGATAGCCCGAGCTGAAGGCTACACGAGGAACGCCAACCTGGCTAAGGAGAACGCGGCCGTGAAGGAGAGGGAGCAGAGGTTGATGGCTCACTTGAAGGAGAGGAATGCTGAACTGAAAGAAGTCCAAAAAGAGTTAAAGATAGCTCAGACTTAGCTGAAGGTAGTCCAGGACGATCTTTAATAGTCCCAAGAATAGGTGGGACGAGCCCGAGCAGAAGCAACCATCCAGATAGCACTGGTCAAGGAACTAGACATGGAGGCTCGGGCTGAGGGTCGAGATGAGGGCGAGGGCAAGGGGTAAACCAACTTCCTGAACTTGGAGGAAGGGCAAAGGCTTATCCAAGTGACCAGGGAGATGACCCGGAATGCTTCCCTTGGTTCCATGGAGCTATATGACATCCTTCTCCTTGAAGCCCAGGTCTAATACTACCTTGAACTGGATGCCTAGGATAAGTGGTCTGTCGAGAACCCTACGACTCCTTTCAACCACCTCACCCCTCTAAAGAATCCTCCAGAGCCCACCAGCTTCATATATGTTACGAAGGATGACCAACTCCACCAGCTCGGGGCTCAGAAGTTCACTGCCCGCGTTCTCCAAGGCTTCCTGGAAAGTCGCTGACCTTGGCCTTACCAGCGACTATGGCCTCTCCTACCTATGCCAATTTGGCCGGGCTTCAAGACAACACCCAATTTGAGCAAGATTTCGGAGAGGTCGCCAGGGCGACTGAGCAAGTTGGGGGAGAGCTGAATACTGAAGATTATGGGGCTTAGGTCCTTCCTCTATTCAGGACTGTATTTATACTTTTATTAATTCATGGTCTGTAATTTTGAACAATGTTTTGTTTGTATTCTCATTTTTGTCTGTTTGCATATAGGGTTTCCAGGAATTCAGGAAACCCTAGTACCCTCTGTACTTTTCTTATCTATAAAATTCCTTTTCTCTTCTGCGTATTTCCATTATGGCTTCATATTCTCTCTCTGAATAATTTGATATTTGAAAAAAAAAACATTGCCTTCTTTAATGAAAACTTCAGCCTTTCCGAAGAGAATGCCCAACTGCGTGAAAATTTTTCCCAACTTCGTAAATTCCTGGAGAGAAAGAGGCAGAAGAAGCTGATCTGCTTGAGTTAGTGTGCCTCCTAACCACCACCGCCGGTGAGGCTCACTCTGCCACTGAACGGGAGGACAGGTACCGTCAACCCCTTCATGAGACTGAACGTGAGTTGTGGCGCATTCGCCAGGTTTTAACTTATGATAGGAGGGCTTCTTCATCTCATCCATGATGTTCGCATGACTTGTCCTAGTGTATTTATGCAGTTTCCGCAAGCAGTTTCCTTTTCATATGTAGTTGTGATTGATTTGTATATTTTTGTATGTGATTTTCGTGTGTTTTTGCATTGTGTTTTGTTTGTTTTTACGTGTTTAAGGTTTATCTTTTTCTCATTTTTCTTCCTTTTGATGTTTTTTGTTTCATATCGTGTTTAATGTTTTTCTACTTTATTTTATAAATAATAATCTAATTTTGCTTTATTTTCATCTTTCAGCTCATGACGAAGAAGGCAGGACGAGCGATGAACCGAAGCCCTACAGGCGCCGCAATGCAGCGTCCGCGTCGATGCCGAGAACACCCGCGTCGATCGACGCTGGGTCGACGTAGACTCTCTGTTGCGTCGACCTATGCGCGCATCAGTTGACGCACTCCCTGGTCGACATGAGCGCCCGGCACGCATCGATGCCGACGCTTCGCCCGCGTCGGTCGACGCTCCAGCAGTTTGAGCGGTTATTTTTGGAAAAATCTATATAAACTCATTTGTTTGTTCAGAAAATGAGTGCTGGAACCTGGGGGGAAGGTTCGAAAATTGTAGAGACCCATCGGTTCTTGCCCCCTTTTGATCACACGCATAATTCGAGTTTAATAGTCCCTCGTTCTGTTGTTTGTATTCCGTTCGTTGTTCGATTTCTTTCTTCGTTGCTGTAGACTCATTCGATTGCTGCATTTTTCTTTACATCATAAGTGTTTCTGAACTTTGTTATTTGCTTTGTGTGTTTGGCTTTGGTTATCGTTGGATGTTGATGTTGTACTTTGGTTTTGTTAATTTAGTTTCCTTTGTTCTTCTCATTTTTAATTTATGTTTAATTGCTTTAGTAGTTTATTTCTGATTTCTCACAATCTTAGTTGTTTAGATGCTTAATAATTTTCATGCTTTCAATTTTTGAAATTCTTCTTTTGAATATGTTAATGCTTATAGGCTAGAATTTATCGTTCTAGTGCCTAGAGTCATTTAGAACCATCTCTCGGGATGATTCGACGCTCGATCGATGAGTTGGGATTGACAACCCTAGCTCATAGGTAAGGTGCTTGATGGAATTCCCGAGTGATTGTGGAGATGATTCTAGATCACCAGAACCCTCGCTTTCTTAATTGTTTCAAGGCTTTTGATTTTATTTAATTCATTGCACTAGGTGTTAGAAATCTCAAATCAAATTGGATCGCGTGTTTAGTTTAGTCTTTTCTTTCATTTTTATGTTCGTAGAACCAAGCACCGGAATAACTTCCGATTAGTCTATCTTGTGATTCGACTCGAGTCCAACTTACCACCTACAGCTGCTCCGTTCTCTTGCGGACTAGATTTTTATTTATAAATAAAAAGTAGGTGTAAAATGTTCGATTCAAGATTTGGCGCCGTTGCCGGGGAAGGCTAAAGGTCGCGATTTTTTGTGTTTGCTCTTAGTTATTTTTGTTCGTATTCTTATTTGTTTTTTGTGTTAGTGTTTGTTTGTGATTTTAATTTTTATTTGTTTTTGTTCTTTCTGTTACGTTTAATCTCGTTTGTTAAGTGTTCTGCTTTGTAGCCACATTTTTGAAGATTCGAGAATAATTCGACTGAAGATGGAAAACTATCGAGCTAGTTCGCCATATGACGACTCTTACGCTCCAACTTTTGATTGTCAAGTTCCTCCATTGTATTATAACCCGTATGCTCCGAGCGATCGAGAATGGGCCCATCATTTCTTTCATATTTCTATAATCCGAGCACGGATACTTATGCACCGTCTCGTGGGTATTATGATCCGGATTTTGACGATTCGTATGCTCAATTTTCCCCACCTTGTGCTTATCCGAGCGTTGACTCGTATGCTCCACCGTTTCAAGATTTTTATTCTTCGAGCTACGACGTTTACACTCTACACACCTCTCATGAATATACTCCGAGCGGTAATCCTTACGGCACAGATTCTCAAGATTTGTCCATGTCCCTTTTCTTGGGATTCAAATCTTATTTAACCAAGGTTTTAGATTGGGTTCGACAGGCGGATGAACGCATAGATCGCATCGAGATTCAATTAGAGCGTCTTGTCAAACAGGCGTACGGGCTTGACCAACCTTGTCATGAGGAGATGCCTATCGTTGATATGGAAGATTCCATCTTGGTTGAGGGAAGTTCAAGCACTGATGATCTTTTAAACGAGGTGTGCAAGGAGGTGCAATTGGTAGGTGAGGCAAAAAAGTTGGAAGTCGGCATGATCTCTCACGTGCTTTTTAGGGATGTTGTACAAGACTGTGTGGGAGAGTCACCTTCGGGTTAATTTATTAAACCTCATATCGTGTCGCCTGACACTTTGTACAAACATGAGATGGAGGAGTTTGAAGAGATAGTTGAGAAAGAGCCCGTTTGACCTCTTTTGAGCCCGATTCCGAATTTCAATGACTTTGAGGGAGTTGAGGCAGATATCAAGAAAACAAAAGAGCCTGGTTTGGTTGATAGACATTTCATTTGCTTGACGTATTTTCTAAGTTTTTCTTTGATCGAGGATCACCCCGTGGTATAATTATTCATTGATATATTCGAGGTGATCGATTATTTGCGGTTCCGACCTCTGAAGCTAGTTGGAGTGTTTTGTGATTATCATTGCCAGTTCTTGCTCTTGGAGAATACCAAGGCGTGGCATGATCGTCATTTATTTTTAGACCCGGGATGACATCAAACGTAGACATCGTCGAGCTTTTGACGTTAAACGAGCGCTTCTTGGGAGGCAACCCGAGATTTTTTTAACTTTGTTTGTTTTTGTGTGTTTTGTTTCATTTTCCCTTCGATGTTAAAGCCTTTGGATGGTCTTGGATGCTCGACTCATCACCACAAGCGCGAATTCAGGGACGTTTGTTTCTTTCTCTTAACTTTTACCATACTTAGCTTAATTTTTCATATTATACAATGTGGACATTGTATTATTTAAGTGTGTGTGTGTGTGTGTGGGGGGGGGGGGGGGGGGGGTGGTGGTGGTTATCCTTGGTTAGTAAATATTTGTATGCTTTCTTGTGGTTGATTTCAGTTGTGTGTATTTATATTGAATGGAACCTTGATTAAGTGATGTGGTTAGATACTTTGGTTAGGATATTTAGACTTCCATTCGAACAATACTGTAATTGTGGGGAATGAAGTGTAAAGAATCTATAAAGTGTCTTGTCCCCTATTCTATTCTTGTTTCATTCCAAAGAGTCAAATACTCTCTACTAGACTCGTTCTCCAATACCCTCTATAGGATTTTATGTAATTCTTCTTTTTATTTTTGGAGACGTTAAAACTCCACGTGCGAAATTGAAGAATGTTATCAGTTGTACTTAGCAACGTATGATCGGAGTCAATGAACTCTCATTTTTGATTTATGTAAATTATGTTCATTTAGTACCTCATCTCTATGGGTACTCATAAAAAAAAGAGAAAAAGAAAAAGAAAAAATGAAAAAGAAAAAGAAAAAGAAGAGAAAAGAAAAAGGATAAAAAAATATAAGGACAAGAAGAGAAATCCTTGTACAAGTTAAGTTCTTATTTTCGTTTTTATTTCTTAGATTATATTTTTAAAGAGGACTATAGATGATTGGGCTAGTCGGGTGACAACTTGGCGGTTTGTTCATGAATAGACTTTGGCCGAGGCATGGATGGAGGACGTACATGGAGGTCAACTCATTACCTTTAGGTGTTCGGAAGCTAATCTAAATCTCTCATCTCAACGTTATCTTATCATCCTTTTAGTTGAGTTTTCAGTCGATTTAATGCATTAACTTCTTGAATCATTTGAATGAATTAGCGATTAGGTCATCGGGTAGTTAGTTTTTCCTTGTTTCGTCTAGATTTGATTTTTTATTGAGGACAAGAAAAAAGCTAAGTGTGGGGGAGTTGATTTGTACATTTTTTATGTGATTTTCGTGTGTTTTTGCATAGTGTTTTGTTTGTTTTTACGTGTTTAAGGTTTATCTTTTTCTCATTTTTCTTCCTTTTGATGTATTTCGTTTCATATCGTGTTTAATGTTTTTCTACATTATTTTATAAGTAATAATCTAATTTTTCTTTATTTTCGTGTTTCAGCTCAAGACGAAGAAGATGGGACGAGCGATGTGCCGAAGCCTTGCAGGCGCCACAATGCAGGGTCCGCATAGATACCGAGAACGCCCACGTCGATCAACGCTGGGTCGACGTAGACTCTCTGTTGTGTCGACCTATGCGCGCATCAGTTGACGCACTCCCTGGTCGACGCGAGCGCCTGGCACGCGTCGACGCCGACGCTTCGCACGTCGGTCGACGCTCTAGCAGTTTGAGAGGTTATTTTCGGAAATATATATATAAACTCATTGGTTTCTTCAGAAAATGAGTGCTGGAACTTGGGGGGAAGGTTCAAAAATTACAGAGACCCCTCGGTTCTTGCCCCCTTTCGATCACACGCATAATTCGATTTTAATGGTCCGTCGTTCCGTCGTTTGTATTCTGTTCGTTGTTCGATTTCATTCTTCATTGCTGTAGACTCATTCGATTACTGCTGTTTTCTTTACGTCACAAGTGTTTCTGAACTTTGTTATTTGCTTTGTGTATTTGGCTTTTGTTATCGTTGGATGTTGATGTTGTACTTTTGTTTTGATAATTTAGTTTCCTTTTTTCTTCTTGATTTTAATTTATGTTTTAATTGCTTTAGTAGTTTATTTCTGATTTCTCGCAATCTTATTTGTTTAGATGCTTGGTAATTTTCATGATTTCAATTGTTGAAATTATTCTTTTGAATATGTTAATGCTTATAGGCTAGAATTTATCGTTCTAGTTCCTAAAGTCGTTTAGAACCATCTCTTGGGATGATTCGACGCTCGATCGATGAGTCGGGATTGACAACCCTGGCTCATAGGTAAGGTGCTTGATGGAATTCCCGAGTGATTGTGGAGATGATTTTAGATCACCAGAACCCTCGCTTTCTTAAATGTTTCAAGGCTTTTGATTTTATTTAATTCATCGCATTAGATGTTAGAAATCTCAAATCAAATTGTATCGCGTGTTTAGTTTAGTCTTTTCTTTTGTTTTTATGTTTGTAGAACCAATCACCGGAATAACTTCCGATTAGTCTTTCTTGTGATTCGACTCGAGTCCAACTTACCACCTACAGCTGCTCCGTTCTCTTCGGACGAGATTTTTAAATTAAATAAAAATAAGGTGTAAAAAGTACGATTCAGTATTCAAATCCGTTGGATTAATGAAATTCTGCTATGTTTTCGAATATTTTTATTCTTGACTGCTCTTGTAATACGCATTTCTATTGGCCAAACTAGGCTCGAATACTCTTCTCTTGATATCTTGTTTTGATGTTCTTAGGGTTTGTAACGGCTCACGTCCTTTGATGATCATGCTAGGTATGGGGCTCATGCCTTTAATTAATAATCAGGTCGGGTCAAGAGTGTTCACACCTTGTCTAATCGGGTTTTAACATTTTCCATTTAGGTAAGGGTTTTTTGGGGCATCCACCCTTAGTCAATCTGGACAAGAAAGTTTCTCTGGTAATCAGGTCAGGAATTCTGGGGCATCCGCCCTTAGCCAATCTGGGCTAAACATTTTTCTGACAACCAAGTCAGGAATTTCGAGGCATCCGCCCTTAACCAATATGGGCTAGATATTTTTTTGATAATCAGGTCAGGAATTTTGGGGCATCCGCCCTTAGCCAATCTAGGCTATCTAACAATCAAATCAGGAATTTTGGGACATCCTCCCTTAGCCAATCAGGGCTAAATTTTTTTCTAACAATCAGGTCTGGGATTTCGGGGCATCCGCCCTTAGCCACTCAGGGCTAAGAAATTTCCTGACAATCAGGTCATGGATTTCGGGGCATCTGCCCTTAGCCACTCAGGGCTAAAAAATCTTTTTGACAACCAGGTCAAGAATTTCGGGCACCCGCCCTTAGCCACTCAGCGCTAAAAAATTTTCTGACAATCAGGTCAGGGATTTCGGGGCATCCACCCTTAGCAAGTCAGGGCTAATTTTTTTTTTTTTTACAATCAGGTCAGGAATTTTGGGGCATCCGCCCTAAACCAATTTTGGCTAAAAAATTTGTACTGACAATCAGGTCAGGGATTTCGGGGCATCCACCCTTAGACACTCAGGGCTAAATAATTTTTTTGACAATCAGGTAAGGATTTTTGGGGAAATTTTTGTACTGACAATCAGGTTAGAATGTAATAAAATATGGATAAATTTAAACCATTATTTTATATAAATAAATTTCATGCAATAACCTTACACATAATATTTTTGTAGGTTTGTTACATTCCATGCTAGGGGTACTATACTATGACTCCATCTATTTGTTCCAATTCGTAAGCCCCCTCTGCAAGAACTTTTGTGACCTTATATGGCCCTTGTCAAGTGGCGTCTAGCTTCCCCTTGGTCCTTCCCAAGTCAGCTCTGCGCAAGACCAGGTCTCCTATTTGGAATTACCACTTTACTATTGACTTATTATAGGTCTCCCTGAGCTCTTTCTCTCTTTTCCTCAATCAGATCCAGCGCGTCCTGCATTAGCAGCTCATTTTGATCTACATCAAAGCTCTGTATTCGGTGGGTCTCCATGCTTATTTTTGCGGGAATTATGACATTCATGCTATATACTAGGCTAAATGGGGTTTCTCTAGTGCTTTCCTTGGGGTTGGTTCGATAATCCCATTGAATCAAACTAATCTCTTCTACCCATTTGCCTCCTGGATTTTCTAAACGTGCCTTAATTTCTTGTACTAGTATTTGATTGGTCACCTCGACTTGGACATTTGCTTGAGGGTTGTAGACAGATATGAAGTGTTGGTATATCTTCATCTTAGTGCACCAGGCTCAAATCCGAGCTCCCATGATTTGCGTGCCATTATCTGATACCAGAATTCTCGGGACTCCAAACTGGCACATTACATTCTTCCACAAGAAACTCATTACCACCTTTTCCATAATTTTCGCTAAGTCTTCAGCCTCCACCGACATGCTAAAATAATAATAGCCACGATCAGGAATTTCTTTTGAGCAGGGGCTGTGGGGAAAGGTCCAACCAAGTCTATCCCCCTCTTGGCAAAGAGGCAGGGAGAGCTCATTGTCATGAGATCTTCTGCAGGCCGATGCACTAAGGGTGATTTCTTCTGGAACCTGTCACATTTCCTGACAAAGTCCTCTGCCTCTTTTCTTAACTGTGGCGAAAAATAGCCAGCTCTCATGATCTTGCTTGATAGGGTTCTAGTACCCATGTGGTTGTCGCAGAACCCTTCGTGAATTTCTCTGAGGACATGGGCGCCGTCTTTCGGACTTAGGCACCGTAAAAGAGGTTGTCCAAACCCTCTTCTGAACAGTTCCCCCTTTATTAAGCAAAAACAAGATGACCTGATTCTTACCTTCTCTCCCTATTTACTACTTTCAGGTAGCTCTCCCTTCTCCAGATATGCCATAATAGGGGAGCGCCAGTCGTTTTCTTCTTCTAGTGTGTGTATATCCTCCTCTCCAAACTCCCGATGTGCCATTAATAAAGTGATTAGCCTTTCTTGGCAATCCGTTGCTGAGCTGACTACTTTAGCAAGGTCATCTGCTCGGCCATTTTCTTCTATGGGGATTTGTTGGACGATCAGAGCATCCATGGTTTTGGCCAGCTTCCAAAATTGAGCTAGATATCTTTGCATGCGTTATTCCCTTGTTTCAAATTCTCCCCTTGTCTGCTTGTATACAAGTTGTGAATCCAACCGTGCGCATATTTGCTTTGCCCCCAATTCCTTTGCCATCTTAACTCCTCTCAACAGGGCCCCATACTCCGCTACGTTATTGGATAAGGAATAGTTTATCCGCACTGCATATTCTATGGTCACATCTTCTGGGTCTATTAACACTATGTTGGGAATCGATGGTACCGTCGCACAGCAAAAAACAAAAATTTTTAAATTAAAGGAATTTGAAAAGTATTCAAATTGACGACGGTCCAATTTTATAATCAATTAATTCAAACAATGTTTTAATTTCTTTATACATGAAATAACTCGATTTTCGTAAAATCGAACGAGCATGTTCCATTTCTATAAATTATAAATATATAACAATTATATATTTATATATTAATATATTAGACTTATATATATAACAATTATATATATTTATATTAATCATATTTTCAATTATATATATTATATATATACATAAACTATTTACATATATATATATACATAAACTATTTACATATATATATATATATATATATATATATTATATAATATAATTAACATCACATTTATATAACATGCATGCACACACATATATTACAAAACACATATATTGTCTACTCTGCATGCAAAAACCATTAACAACTTATATACGTACACACATCATGCATTTCAACATATCATTCACGCATGCATGCATATGTATTCCCATATTCATATTAAGCCATACTCATTTACATAACATCAACATGCATATCTTTAACATAAATATATAAAAACCATAGTGCAGACATATTACACATACTCAATTCACATCATAAACATATCATATATGTAAACTCATATATATATATCTATATATATATATATACGCAGGCTTAT
>BMAC01000244.1:1285192-1305311 GCA_014905375.1 Phtheirospermum japonicum
ACCGCATCATAAAACTTGTGCAAGGTGGCTGCAATCTCGAACCGGCTGAGGTGATCCCACATATCCATTGTCCCGTTGTATTCAAATCCTAAGGAATGGTAAGAGGTTGGGAGATCGTCCCTCATGACCACCTCCGTGAACAAGGTACTTTGCCGTGCCTGGCCCGCACCTGTGCCCTTTATCTTTTGTTTCATTTCCCTAACTTCTCTTTGAAGATTTTGCATCAACTCGGTGAGGTTTGGGTTGGTTTTGCTTGACGTTTTGCGTTTTGAAGCAGAAAAGCTCTCTTTGCCATCCTGGGGGGGAGCTCAGGCCATACGCTGGGTCTTCTGAGGTGGCTTCGTCTCGGGTGGCTGATTTACCTTGGAGGGTGGCGACAAAAGTTCAGCAAATTTCTTTTCTACCGCTTTGCCGATGATGTCATATAATTGCCTCAAAAAGGAGTCATTTAGTGGTCCTCCTTCTTCTTGCTGGGATCCTCCTGTAGGGGGTTATGTTGTGCTCGGCCTAGTTGCTGCCGATGGTCCTGCTGTCTTCGGCAAGCCCGTTGGGGTAGCAGAACTTGGCGCACCGCCCATTTCTGCCACCAGATTTTGCCTGAGTCCATCTGATGCCATACTTCTTTCTAACATCTTAGCTTTGTTCAATTTCCCCACAGACAGCGCCAATTGTTTTGCCCTGGAAATTACATCAAGAACACCTGCTCCTTCCCTAAGAATATCCCGACTTGCTACAACAAAAACACATTAGAAAGGACCATCGGGGGTTTTCCGATGGAAACCTTTCCGATGCTTAAGTCAGTTAAGCATTTTTAGATCAGAATAAGGAGAATTGGAAGAGGAATGCTTGAAATGTCATACCTCTCTTAGCCTTGGGGCTGAGATATTTATAGTTTTTGCCAAGCCGGGTCTTTCCGGGATCTTGGAAATAGAAAATCCACGAATCTCAGGCTTTTACTCAAGACGACCTAACCTAGAAGCTTCCTTCCATAGAATAGGTCATCTTTGTCGCTAAGTTCTCCCAATTCCTGACCTCTTGAAACCTTATCCAAGGCTCCGAATGAGGTTAGGACAGCCTTTATCAGGCTGTAGGCTCGTCTTCTACCTTATCTTTCCTCTTTCTAAGGTCACTGGTTCAGCTCGTCCCAACTGATTTGTACATATTTGTATGTGATTTTCATGTGTTTTTGCATTGTATGTTGTGTGCTTTTAGGGTGTTTAGGTTTTTCTTTTTATCGTTTTTCTTCCTTTTTATGTTTTTCATCTCGTTTGGTGTTTAATATGTTTTTACTTTATTTTATATGAAATAATCTAATTTTTCTTTATTTTAGTGTTATAGTTCGAGACGACGAAGATTGGACAAGAAATGTACTGTGCTGACACTGGGTACCAGTCTGACACTGGGTTACCCAGTGTCCGAGTCTTGCTGACACTAGTTGACGATGCCCGCAGCCTGGCTCGCATCGACTGACGCACCATCGACGCACTGTCGACGCAAATGTTTTGTTGCATCGATCCTAGCTCTATCGATCGACGCACTGCCTGGTCGACGCGTGCAGTCTGGCCCGCGTCGACCGACGCACCGTGACGCACCATCGACGCAAATGTTATGTTGCGTCGATCCTAGCTCCGTCGATCGACGCACTGCATGGTCGACGCGTGCAGCCTTGCTCGCGTCGATCGACGCACCGTCGACGCTCCGGCAGTTTGAGCAGTTATTTTCAAAATTCTATAAAAATTCGGTGGTTTCTTCATTTTGAGAGTGCTGGGATGAGGGGAAAAGGTCAGAATAATACAGAAGACCCTCGGTTCATGTCATTTAGATAGTTCGTAGTTTTGTCGTTTCTATGTCGTCCGTCATTTAAAGCCGTTTCTATGGCTGATGCTTCCTTAGATAATAAGTTTTTCTGCACTTATTTAATAGTTTTTATAGTGTAGCTTTGGTTTTCCTTTGAATGTTAATGTTGAACTTTGATAGCATAATTTAGTGTAATCTTTTTTCGGTTCTTCTCGTTCTTAATTTATGCTTATGTTCATGCTTTGGTGCAAATTCTTGATGAGATTATATTGCTGATTATGTTTATGCTTGTTGGCTAAATTTATCGGTTTAGTGTGCTTAGGGTCATTTAGAACCATCGAGATTGACAACCCCGATCGTGGAGACAATTCCGGCACACTAGACCCTCGTTTTCTTTATCGTTTTAAAAGCTTTCAATTTTATTGCTCGTAGAAGTTAGAAAACCTCAAACCAAATTGGATCAAGTGTTTAGTTTAGTTTTTATTTTCATTTCTATGTACGTAAAATCGAACACCAAAATAGTTTGCGATTAGTCTTCCTTGTGATTCGACTCGAGTCAACTTATCGCCTGCAATATCTCCGTTCTCTTACGGACGAGCTTTTTATTTTAAAGCAAAAAAATTCGATTCAAATTTGGCGCCGTTGCTGGGGAAGGCTAAAGGCTACGATTTTTGGTGTTTGCTTTTATTTATTTTTGTTCGTATTCTTATTTGTTTGTTTGTGTTAGTGTTTGTTTGTGAATTTTGTTTTTGTTTCTTTTTGTTCTTGTTGGTACATTTAATCTCATTTATTGAGTATTGTGCTTTGTAGCCAAGCTTTGAAGATTTGAGACTTTAGATTGAAGATGGCAAACTATCGAGCAAGTTCGCCATATGATGACTTTGACGCTCCACCTTTCGATGAAGAGATGTTTTGCCCAATGTCCAATTGGCACGGGTATCGACCGGCAATTCCTTTGAGCTTTGCAATGCGGGAGTACAATCTTGATGAGTTTTACCTTGAGCAAGTCCCGATTTTTCATGGACTACCGAGCGAAGACCCGTTGAACTTCATCCGAGAGTATAATACCATCATCCCAACGTTTCCTCTTTCCGGCCTGTCGATAGATCAAGTGAAAATGCGACTTTTTATTTTCACGCTAAAGGAACGGGAAAGAACATGGTTGCTGGATTTAGAGCCCGATTCCTTGAGATCGTGGGAGGAAATTTATGATCGATTCCTGGATACGTTCTACTTTCACCCATCCAAACCTCTGAATCACCAATGGGCCCCGCTTTCAAATTCCTACAATTCGGCCCATATTAACTGTTATGCTAATTTTTCCGATCCTAATTTTGGTCATCACAGCCCAGCTACATATCACGATTGGAGATTTAATGATCCATATGCTCCTCATGAACTACATACTTATATTCCGAGCTATGATTATTATCCCTTGTCTCCTTCGTGTATGGAATCAAGCTTGAACATTTGTTTAGAAGGGTTGTGTAAAAAGGAGGTTATTGGAGATTTGGTTGAACTTGCCGCCCCGATTGTGCTAACTGATGACGTCTTTAAGGAGGACAAAGAAGGGATTTTGCCGTTGGAGTTCCCGGAGGATGTTGGAGATTCGAGCCTCCCGGCTTTTGGTGAAGAAGGTGGAGTTATGATGCTGATTTTGGAGGAGAGTGAGACTATTGAGTCGTATTTTGATCCACCCGAAGCTTTATCGAAATTTGATCTTGAGGTGGTTGAAGAGATAGTCAAGAAGGTGTCCGATCACCCCATGCTACAAGTGTCGTTTGACATATTCGAGGTGATCGATTACTCGCGTTTCCGACCTCCAAAGCTAGTTGGAGTGTTTTGCATCTCGGGACGTGATTTTTATGCCCGCCTTGGTGATTATCATCGCCAACTCTTGCTTTTAGAGAATACCAAGGCGTGGCACGACCGTCATCTATTTTTAGACCCGGGATGACATCGAACGTGGACGTCGTCAAGCTAGAGACGTTAAATTAAGCGCTTCTTGGGAGGCAACCCAAGTCTTTTAAACTTTATTTGCTTTTGTGTGTTTTTGTTTCTTTTCATTTCAGGTTCCCCTCGACTTTAAAGCCCGTTGGATGATCTTGGATGCTCGACTCATTATCACAAGCACGATTTCAGGGACGTATCTCTCTTTCTCTTCCTTTTACCATACCTTGCTTATTATGTCATTTTATACAATGTGGACATTGTATGGTTTAAGTGTGGGGGGGGTTGTCCTTGGTTTGGTTAGTAAATTTTTGTATGCTTGCTTGTGGATGATTTGAGTTGTGTGTATTGATATTGACTGGAACCTTGATGAAGTGACGTGGTTAGATGCTTTGGTTAGGATATTTAGACTTCCGTTCGAACAATAGTGTAATTATGGGGAATGAAGTGTAAATAATCTATGAAGTGTCTTGTCCCTTGTTCTATTCATGTTTTATTCTTAAGAGTCAAATACTCTCTACTAGACCCATTTTTCGATACCCTCTCTAGGATTTTATGTAATTTTTCTTTTTATATTAGAGACGTTAAAACTCCACGTGCGTTATTGAAGAATGTTATCAGTTGCACTTAACAATGTAAGATTGGAGTCAATGAACTCTCATTGTTGATTGATGTAAATTATATTCGTTTTGTTGTACCTTATCTCTTTAGGTACTCATTAAAAAAAAGAAAAGAAAAAAGAAAAAAAGAAAAAAGAAAAGAAAAAGAAAGAATAAGTACAAGAAGAGAAAACCTTGTACAAGTTGAGATCTTATTTTTAATTCTTAGATTGTTTTGTTAAAGAGGTGTATAAATGACTGGGCTAGTCGGGTGACGAATTGCCAGTTTGAGTAGGGATAGACTTTGGCCGAGGCATGGATGGGTGACGTACATGGAGATCAACTCGTTACTTTTAGGTGTTCGAAAGCTAGTCTAAATCTCTTATCTCAACGTTATCGTGTCGTCCTTTTAGCCGAGTTTTTAGTCAATCTAATGCATTAACTTCTTGAATCATATGGATGAATTAGTAATTAAGTCATCGGGTAATTAGCTTTTCCTTGTCTACGTCTAGATTAGATTTTGCTTGAGGACAAGCAAAAAGCTAAGTGTGGGAGAATTGATTTGTACATATTTGTATGTGATTTTCATGTGTTTTTGCATTATATGATATGTGCTTTTAGGGTGTTTTGGTTTTTCTTTTTATCGTTTTTCTTCCTTTTTCTGTTTTTCGGCTCGTTTGGTGTATAATGTGTTTTTACTTTATTTTATATGAAATAATCTAATTTTGCTTTATTTTAGTGTTATATCTCAAGACGACGAAGATTGGACGAGCAATGTACTGTGCTGACACAGGGTACCAGTCTAACACT
Organism: Phtheirospermum japonicum; assembly: GCA_014905375.1. Lineage (NCBI taxonomy): Eukaryota > Viridiplantae > Streptophyta > Magnoliopsida > Lamiales > Orobanchaceae > Phtheirospermum > Phtheirospermum japonicum. Next base: position 1,290,349 of record BMAC01000244.1, read on the forward strand.
GGGTTACCCAGTGTCCGAGTCCTGCCGACACTAGCTGCCGATGCCCGCAGCCTGGCTCGCATCGACTGACGCACCGTCGATGCAAATGTTCTGTTGCATCGATCCTAGCTCTGTCGATCGACGCACTGCCTGGTCGACGCGTGCAGTCTTGCCCGCGTCGACTGACGCACCGTGACGCACTGTCGATGCAAATGTTCAGTTGCGTCGATCCTAGCTCCATCGATCGACGCACTGCCTGGTCGACGCGTGCAGCCTGGCTCGTCTCGATCGATGCACCATCAACGCACCGTCAATGCTTCGGCAAATTGAGCGGTTATTTTTGAAATTCTATAAAAAGCCGGTGGTTTCTTCGTTTTGAGAGTGCTGGGACGAGGGGGAATGGTCAGAATAATACAGAAGACCCTCGGTTCATGCCACCATTTCAATTCACGCAAAATTAGAGTTAGATAGTTCGTAGTTTCGTCGTTTCTATGCCGTCCAACGTTCAAAGTCGTTTCTCGCCGCTGAAGATCATTCGATGGCTGATGCTTCCTTAGATAATAAGTTTTTCTGCACTTTATTTAATAGTTTTTATAGTGTAGCTTTGGTTTTCCTTTGAATGTTAATATTGAACTTTGATAGCATAATCTAGTGTAATCTTTTTACTGTTCTTCTCGTTCTTAATTTATGCTTATGTTCATGCTTTGGTGCAAATGCTTGATGAGATTATATTGCTGATTATGTTTATGCTTGTTGGCTAAATTTGTCGGTTTGGTGTGCTTAGGGTCGTTTAGAACCATCCGGATTGACAAGCCCGATCATGGAGACGATTCCGGCACACTAGACCCTCGTTTTTTTTATCGTTTTAAAAACTTTCAATTTTATTGCTCGTAGATGTTAGAAAACCTCAAACCAAATTGGATCGAGTGTTTAGTTTAGTTTTTATTTTCGTTTCTATGTACGTAAAACCGAACACCGAAATAGTTTTCGATTAGTCTTCCTTGTGATTTGACTCGAGTCAACTTATTGCCTACAATAGCTCCGTTCTCTTGCGGATGAGATTTTTACTTTAAAGCAAAAATGTTCGATTCACCAACCAGGCCTGTCTACCAAGCTTTTTTAACAGCCTATCATCAGATCAGGCCACACCTCCAACTACATTTTGAGGAGGCCTTTGAACCCTCTAGGATTTGGAGTCCCAAGCTTGCCTTATCCTATTGTTTTCATACTTTTGCACCTTCAAGCATAAATTCTTTAGTAGCTTAGATTATCTTGTAGAACTTTAGTTTGGAAGTTAGTTAATTTAGTTTGTAGTGCGGATTAGCTTAGTTTATTGTGGTGAAGTGTTGTACTCTTTGGAATTTGTAACTTTGAAGAACAAGTCTACTTTGGGTTATTCTTAATTCATGTTCTCTTGCATTTTCCTTATTAATTTCTATGAATGTTTTTAATAATCTATTATCTTATGTATGGTTTGTGGAACCATCAATTAGTAATTATCGAGTGTTTAATTGAGAGTCAGGATTAACAAACCTCATTTATAGATTATGTGTTCGATAAACCCCAGACCCTTGTTTTATCAATATTTTTAAAGTCTTAAATTTTATTTCTAGTCCTTTAAAATCTTAGTTGTTAGAAATTTAAAACCCAAAAATTTGATCGCGTGTTTAGTGTAGGTTTTTCTTCAATTTCTTATTGATGAACCAAACATAAAAACTACTTCTGATTAGTCTTCCTCGACAGATTCCAATTAAGTCACTTCACCGCACTATGATCAAACCCTTTATCTTGTGGGAGATCCTTAAATATATAAAAAAATATTGTGTGTTTTGAGATCACTTCAAGATTTGGCGCCATTGCTGGGAAGGCTAAAGGTCATGATTTTCTATTTGCTCTTCATGACCTTTACTTGTTTTTTTGTTTGTTTTGTTTGTGTATCATTTTTATATTTGGGTTTTTCTTTTTGTTCTTTTTCTTGTCTCCTAAAGATGCATTTAACCTCATTTGTTGAGTGTTGTGTGTGCAAGGTACATTGATGACCTCAACCGCATCTTTCGACATCCGAGATACAACAAACCAAATCCAAAAAAAGGAAAAAAGGAATAATGTCCAATTATCGAGCTTCACTACCACATGGTGATCCTTATGCTCCTCATGACCCTCAACCGGACATTTCTTTTAAACCACGATGCGAGAGTATGATCTTGATGATTCTTACTCCAAACAACCCCTGATTTTCCATGGGCTCCCGAGCAAAGATACGCTTAAGTTCATCTATAAGTACGATGTCGTCACCCAAAGTTTTCATGTTCAAGTCCTCACCATGGAACAAGTGATGATAAGACTCTTCATATATATATTGAAGGAATAGGCAAGAACATGGTTGAATAATTTAGAACCCAACTCCTTGCAAATGTGGGGTGAAGTCTATGATCGGTTCATGGGAACATTCTATTCTCCTCAATCCAAACCTCGAGATCATCAAATGAGAGATCAATGGGCCTTGTCTAAACAAAAATTCGAGCCACAATGATCCCTATGCTCCACCCGATCACTACGATCCTTGTTTTGGTCCTTACAACCCGCCCGAAGACTCTAACCATCTGAGATATGTCGACCTTTATGCCCCACCTCTTGATTTATATTCAAATAATGCTTCATACTCTCCCCTCCCGCCTCCCCTTTTCGTTACTCGAGCTATGACTTATATGCTCCACTTGACTCTAATTCTTTCTATCCGAGCTACAATTCTTACGCTCCACCTGACTCAACTCGCTACGACTCGAGATATGAAGATTATATCCCACTTTCTGCTCCCGACCACAACCAACAAGTTAACTACCACCCCGATGTCCCACTTGACTATGATCCTTACTCGGTCGAGTGTGAACATCCATATCCACCTCTTGAAGTCTTGCTGAGTTTTAAAGAGACTATTTGTGATATGAATGATATATTGGAAGCGTCCTTGGCTTCTAATGATTAGGAAGAGCACTCCAAATGAATGGACTATTATTTCGTATATGATGCATGGTAATTGAGTGGAAATACGTGAGAGCAAGTTGGTGATGAGGTCAAACGGCTTACTTTTGATGAAGTCCCAATTTTTGATGTGGTTGGTCCACCTTGGTTGTTGGTGAGCTTGTACAATGTTTTCAAAGAGGTGTATAAAGAGGTAGAGGTTGAGGATTTGGATGCGAGTAATGACCCTCTTATACCTATTGATGAAATTGCATAAAAGAGTGTAAGGGTGTTACCTTTGGAAATCCGAATGGATGTTGATGAATAAAGCTTACTAGATCTATGTGCGGATGATGAGTTTGTGTCAGTTTTGGAGAATGCTGATATGGATGAGCCCCTTTTATAACACCACCCCCCATCCCCTGATGATTTATTGATTCTTGAGAGTGGGGTGGTGAAAGAGGTAGTCGACGATAAGCTCGATTTAATAGAATCAGTCATGGCTTTTGACTGGCACGGTGATGACTTCTTTTTCTCAATAGAAATTTTTGTCCTTCCTATATTCGAGCATTTTTCTTTACCGCTTATTGTGTCGACCTCTTCAAAGTGATCGATTACTAATGTTTCCGACCTCCGAAGCAAGTTAGAGCTTTTGTGTCTCTCATCCTCGTACTTGCTTTATTTGCCTGGCTTCATAACCTAATTCTTCTTTTAGAACACACAAAGGCATAACACAATCTTTATCTTTACTTGGATCTCGAATGACAACGCTCGTACATGTCATTGAGCTTAAGATGTTAAACAAGTGGTTCTTGGGAGGCAACCCAAGTTCCCATTTTTCATCCCTCTTCTTTTTTATGTTTTTTGAGAATTGGTCAAGGTTGGATGTCCATTTTGCATGCCCGGGGACATTTTTGAAGAATCAGATGTATTGTTCAAGAAACAATGGAAAAAGGAGTGAAAACGAGGCTTCGTCGATTGCCTATCGATCAGTCGTCGAACAGCTCAAAGGCCCCATCGATAGCCTATCAATTAACAGTCGATTGACAAAAACCTTATGTCCTCCCTATCGACGGCCCATTGATCGACTCCTGATAAAGGGGCCCACCATGCTTGACCCAGCCCGCCCAATAGAAGAAGAAGAAGAAGAATTTCAACATTTCAAAATTTTCACAAGCATTTTCTTCCTCCTTTTTACCTTTTTTTTCCAAATAATATCACAAACAAGTTAAAAAATAAAAAAACAATAAAAATAAAAAAAACTCAAAAGTTACAAATTTATTTTTTCTTTTTACATTCTTATATTTTGTTATTTTTGTCTTTTTGTCTCTTACGTTCATTTTAATTTATAAGAAAAATCGAAAATTTTCAAAAAAAAAAAATATATATCTTTTTTTTCTTTTGTACATTTTGATGGTTTTATTTTATGTTTGAGTCTTTTGTGTTTTTTTCCCGCTTACCCCTTTTTGTAGGTTTCTCTTGGCTAGCCTACCCGGTGAATGTCAAATCATGCTTGGCTCTTCTTCGCAAGAAGAAGAAGAAGAAGAATTTCAACATTTCAAAATTTTCACAAACATTTTCTTCCACTATTTTACCTTTTTTTTCCAAAAAATATCACAAACAAGTTTAAAAAAATCAAAAACCAATTAAAAATAAAAAAGATCAAAAGTTACAAATCTATTTTTTCTTTTTAAATTCTTATTTTTTGTTAGTTTTGTCTTTTTGTTTCTTGCGTTCATTTTCATTTATAAGAAAAATTGGAAATTTTCAAAAATCAAAACAATTTTTTTTTCTTTTGTACATTTTGATGGTTTTATTTTATGTTTGAGTGTTTTGTGTTTTTTTCCCACTTACCCCTTTTTGTAGGTTTATCTTGGCTACACTACCCGTTGAATGTCAACTCATGCTCGGACCTTCTTCCCAAGCTCGATTATAAGGGGGTATCTCTCTCCTTTAACTTTTACCAGATTTTGTCTTGTTTTATGTACAATATGGGCATTACATGGTTTAAGTGAGGGGGTATTTTGTCCTTATTATTGTATGCTTGCTTGTGGATATGATTTAAGTCGTGATATGTGGATATTGCTTGGAACCTTGGTTAAGTGATGCGGTTTTGTTATTTTGGATAGGTTGTTTAGACTTTCTTTCAGCACTTTTATAATCTTATGTAAGTGCATTAGCCTCCGTGCAATTTTTAACGAAAATCGAATGCTTTTTACTAGCCTTGTTCTTGATGGTCCTGTATATGATTATTTGTTAAACTCCACTCCTCACACGTAATCAAGGAAAATTATAAGTTACACTTAGCAACGAGTTCTGAAGTCAAAAAGGCATCCATTTTTTATTATATTGTAAATATGTGCTCGTTAAGTACCTCGTTAATTGTGTACTCAAGAATAGAAGAAAGAAAAATAAAATTATAATTAAAAAAAAGTACATGAATAGAAATCCTTGTACAAGTGTTATGTATATGATAAGTCGTGCAAACCTTGTGTACGCATTTTTGTTTTTACTATGTAGAAATTTACGTAAAGATGTGAATAGATGATGGGGCTAGTAGGATGCCGAGTTAGTGGTTTTGAGCATGGATAGACCTTGACCGGTGACAAGAGATTTGCATGAAGGGCAACAAATTGTACTATTTGTTCGAATCAGAGTCTAAAACTACAAAAAGAATAGAAAAAGACAATGAAAATTACCGACGAGCAGCAACCCGTCGGTAAGAGGCCGGCATTACCGACAACTTTTCTAAAGACACAAATTGCCGACGGACTCCCAAAAGAAATGTGCCATCGATGTATATGTCCGCCGGCAAGTTCTCAGGAAGTTGGCGGCAAAATGTCCGCCAAATATGCCGATGGAAAATGTCCGTCGGTCAGTTTAAAAAAAATAAAATAAATTTGGATATTAATTGCCGATGTAAATATGTCCATCGAAAAGTTTTTTAAAAAAAGAAAAATTAATTTGGATATTAATTGTCTACGGAAATATGCTCGTCGGTAATGCCGGTTTTGTTTACCGACAGATACGTCGACAACGCCGAACTTTTTTATCGGTGGATTTACCGACAGAATCCTGTCCGTAAACTTCATATAAATGGACCCCAGTTAGAGGGCAAACTCATATCAACAACCAACCACAATAATTAGGGTTGGCTCACGAGGAGGAGCCTTCGCCACCGCCGGAGCCATCGCTTCCACTGCCGCTGCCACCGAAGCACCGTCAACATCACATATTAAGGTATGTTAGCCTTTTAATTCAAAGTTAATATTTTTTTTAATTTAGGGCTTTAATTTATTTTTATTTGAGTTTAGGAATTAGGTTTTGATAAATTGAATTGGGGTTCAATTTAGGAATTTATGCTTGATTTCTGCATATGTGAATGATTTTAGGTTTAATGTCCATTTATGCAATTAAGTTTTATTTTAAGGTTTAACTTGTAATTATTTATAAATTGGATTCAATTATAAATATTTGTATAAAATTAGGGCTAATTAGGTCGTTAGTAATCATATAGGGTTCATTTATGCAATTATGGTTTATTTTAGGGTTTAGTTTATAATTATTTGTAAATTAGGTTTGATTATATACATTTGAATTAAATTAGGGCTGGGTAGGGTTTGATGTATGTTATTGTTTTTTATTTATATATAATATTACTGATTGATGTTGTGATTGGTTGGGTAGATGTCGGTGATGACGTGGTGTACAACGTCGGCCGGGAGGTTTCGTCCCTCCAATAACGGTTTTCAAAATTGTTTTCAGAAATGATGGTGGTTTTAAAAAGTTTTAAATCGTTGTGGATGGTGGTTTGAAATGATGTGGTGATCGGTATGTAAATTGATTGGTTGATATATTTTCGTATTTAAATTTTGTATGATTAAAGTTTGAATTGTTTCTTTTTACAATACGTACCAAAAACATATTTATAAGAAAAAATAAAACCAAAAATAACAATTTAACATACTTAATTAAAATATAATCAAAACTCCAATAATTCATAACAATTCTCCTAAATTCTTTGTTTTCACATACCAAAAAATAAAATTAATAGTAACGGTATAACCAAAAATAAAATTATTAATAATAATTATATAACCAAATTAATATTTACCCTATAACTTCATTAGCCTCGGTCAATTCCTCAATCGTCTTAATAGTATTCGATTTCTCGTGATCCAAAACCTCGATCTCTAAGCTCATTTTCACAATCACAGTGCCCTATTTTTGGCTTGATGAGTTACCCGAACATCGAACGGATAGTTAATCTCATTATTAATTAGAGATTCGTAAACATGAAGAATTCAATTTAATAACAAATCTAGCATTTGGCACACGATACTATTCAGTACTAGGCAAATATAAAAGGCAAATCAGCCAAAGCAAATAATGCAGACGGCCAGCCTACACCCCATAATCTTAAGTGCTCAGTTCATCCCCTCCCTGCTCAACCGCCCTTGAGACCTCCCCGAAGGTGCTCTCAAACTGAGACCCGCTCTGAAGCCCATCTAAATCAACATAGGTTGGGGAAGAAGTTTTCGTTGGCAAAGCAAGGGTCAACGACTATTTAGGTGGGGGAGAAGAACTCTGGGCAGAAGCGTGGAAGGCCTGGAGAATGTGCTCTGCAAACTAGGGGTACCCAAGCTGGTGAAGGTGATCATCCTCCTCACGGTCGAATGGGGCAGGGGGGGTTCTCTTTGGACCATTTCTCATAGGCGTCCAGCCCAAAATGGTAGTAGGCCTCGGCCTCTGGGATGAGAAGTTCCCATAGCTCCATAGAGTTTAAGAAGTCCGCTTATTTACCTCTCCGGTTGTTTGAGTAAGCCTCAACCCCTCTTCTGAGTTGAGGAACTCAGTTTGCCCCTCAGCCCGACCCTCAGATAGGCCCTCAGTTCGAGCCTCATTGACCCTCTTTTTTGCCTCCCCTGCTTTTCTTTGTTTTGCATTTTCATAGCATTTATGATCTTTTTAGCATTTTTTGTATTTTTCTCTTACTTTTTTATATATATTTATGTTATTTTGGTTTTATTGGTTTTAGGATAGTCGAGCGAGCCTAAGAGCATTCCTGAGAATAACAAGTGGTTCGGTTTGAGAAAAACACAACTCAGACCCGTGAAGCACAACTATCAATCAATACGCCCAATAGACGGCCAATCGATGCACCGCTCCCGCCCGAGTCAACCGACAGGCCGAGATTCTCATGCCACCATCAACCGACGTCAATTTGACGCATCAACAACACACGACTATTTTACTAGCATCAACAGCTTGGTTCAGTCGACACATCCTCAAGTGGCAGAGACACCTTTAATTGATGAAAGGCTATTTTCAGCTATTTTGGAAAAAATTACCATTTTGCCCCCTCTCTCCCCTATTTAAACTCAATACTAAACTGCATAAATTCCTTAGTTGTTGATGCTAGTAAAACTCAATACCTATTTAAACTCAATCCCTCTAGGTGTCTCTATTACCATTTAAACTCAATTCCCAAGATGAAAACTCAATACCCAACTGCATTAAGGAATTTAGGCCTTTGAGTCCCAAGCTTACCTTATCCTCTTGTTTTCATCCTTTTGCACCTTCAAGCATAAATTCCTTAGTAGCTTAGATAACCTTGTAGAACATTATTTTATTAGGTAGTTAGTTTAGTGTGTAGTGTGGATTATCTTGGTTTATTGTGGTGAAGTGTTGTACTCGTTGGATTTTGTAAATTTGAAGAACAAGCCCACTTTGGGTAATTTCTAATTCATTTTCTCTTCCATTCTCCTTGTTAATTTCTATGAATGTCTGTAGCAATCTATTCTATTATGTATGGTTTGTAGTTTATATGTTCAAGCTTTTCTTGTGTTGTTCTCGAGCCTTTCAAATTTCCACCATTGTTGTCTTCTTGCATTCTTTAAAGTGTTTACCACTTTGGCATGCTTTAGGTAGTTGGTAGTGAAAGGTATATGGGTTTTGCCAAGTTAGTCATTTTCATGCATTGGGTTATTATTGTAGCCTAGGTTCTTGTTAGGATTTATGTTCAAGCTTTGTTGTAATTTATTTGACTTTTTAGTTGTAGTTTGAATGCTCTTTCCCCTCCATACTTTGTGTTAATTTACTTGTGTTTTCAATTATGAGTTAATGAATTTACCAACTTTGTTTATGAATTCCCTACTTGGTTTAATTATGTTCATACTTGCTCTTAGTTTATGTTATTGCATTTCTTTTTGATATTAGGTTAGAATTTATAGGTTTATGTTCTAAATGAGTTTAAAACCATAAATTGGTAGTCGGGATTGACAACCCTAGTTTATAGACTAAGTGTTCGATAAATTGTCAATTAATCGTGGAGATGCGTTTAGAACCCTAAACCCTCATTTTATTATTATTTTCAACATCTTCAATTTTATTTATCGTCATTTAAAATCATGTCTTGGTTTTTAGAAATTTAAAACCTAAAAATCTGATTGTGTAGTTAGCATAGCTCTTTCTTTAATTTCTTATTTGTGAATCAAACAGAAAAATTGCTTTCAATTAGTCTTTCTCGAGAGATTCGTCTTGAGTCACCTCACCGCACTATGATCGACCCCATTCTCTTACGGGCGATCCTTAAATGTTTGTAAAAATATTGTCCGTTTGAGATCACTATAATAGACTAAGTAGGTTTTTTTCCATTTTTTTATATTCGAAGGCAAACCTACGTGAAAGTGGGATTTTTGTCTAGAAATCAAAGAGAAGGAGATGGTAGACCCTTCTGCCCAAAACAGTAGAGAAAAACTCTATGTTGGGCTCTATTTTATAGTACCCACATTTTATGAGGTACACGATCACGATTCAAGGAGAATTAGGGGCGAACTAGTTGAGATGAAGATGGTATTTGATGCTGAGGGGGAACAAGAAAATATTAATTGGTACTTGGAGACTTCCATGAACCTAGTCTGCATAAAATATAAGGTGACCCTCAGGTGGGTGACATACAGTGCCCTTAGACCTAGGACAAGATATTTCATATCCATCAGTGAACTCAATTAAGTTCACTATCTCAGTTCCCATGGTCGATCTGATGTGGTAACTAGAGGGAAGAGTTTGGGATGAATCTTTTAGCTCTTTGCATGATGTTTCATCATTTGTCTCATCTCTGGGTTAGAGTGGGTGAGAGCCGCATAAGGTGATGTTCGGTGATGTCTAATTTACACAATGCATTTATAAGTGGGTCGGGCAAGGAGGAAGAGCTAGTATCAGCAATTTCATCGCCAAACGACATTGATTAGTTTTGCGAGTCGATGTCAGTAGATGACATGTAAAATCAATGAGAAGAAATTTTTGGCAGCTGAGTTATGGTGGATATAGGGTATGTAAGCGTACTATAACAATAATAGTTAAATTTAGAAAGGCTAGAAAGGCGTACCCACGAGATTAGTTGAGGAAGAAGAAGGTGGATCTAATTGAATGTTGTTGGTTGAAGACTGGATATATTGGCGAGGCTTTGAGAATTTTTATGAAAGGGTTGGAAGAATAAGTATAGTTATTTTGTCTTTTTATTTTGGTGTCTACGAAATCATATTTTAAGGAGAGTAGAGGTGTTTTTAAATGGGGGTTGTGTTCGCCTATTTTCTTACCACTGCCATAGTACAGGTTTCAAATGTAGTAGTGGCTGAATCGAACTTTTTACACCTACTTTTTATTTAAAAATAAAAATCTCATCCGCAAGAGAACAGAGCAGCTGTAGGTGGAAAGTTAGACTCGAGTCGAATAACAAGAAAGACTAATCGGAAGTTATTGTATTTGGTTTTATGAACGAGAAAACGAATAAAATGACTAAACAAAACACGCGATCAAATATGGTTTGGGAGTTTCTAACATCTACGACAATTAAATAAAATCAAAATCTTTTAAAATGACTAAGAAAGCGAGGGTTCTAGTGTGCCAGAATCATCTCCAGGATCAGGGTTGTCAATCCCGATGGCTCTAAATGGCCCTAGGTACTAGAACGATAAATTCTAGCCTACAAGCATTAACATATTCAAAAGCAGAATTTCAACAATTAAAAGCATGAAAATTACCAAGCATCTAAACAACTAAGATTGCGAGAAATCAGAACTAAATTACTAAGCAACACAAAAACATCATAATCTTAAATAGAACGTTCATAAGAAAGCGAATACAAAATACGAATTAAAAACAAGAAAGTAACGACTTTCAAACTAGCAATTAAACTACAAACTATAAACTAATCTATCTAACATGTAAAATCTAAGAAACTAAAGTTTAAGAACTGTAAGGTAAAACAAAGATGAAGAACAAAAGAGGACACGAAGACTTGAACTTGCAATCTTCAACTCTTCAACCCGAATCATGCGTGTAATTGGAAGGGGGCAAGAATCGAGGGGTCTCTGCAATGTTTCAAAACTTCCCCCAAGTTCCACCACATTGATCGTCCAATCTTCGTTGTCTCGAAGCTAAAAGAGAAAATTAAACATATTTAGACTATGACTTATAAAATAAAGGAGAAAAACATAAAATGAGATAAGAAATGGAAAATACTAAAAAGAAGAGAAACAAGAAGAATAGAAACCTAAAACCCGACAAAACACACAAAACGCAATGCAAAAATACACAAAAATCACATACAAATATGTACAAATAAAATCCCCCACACTTAGCTTTTTTCTTGTCCTCAAGAAAAATCAAATCTAAACATAGACAATAAAAAGCTAACTACTCGATGACCTAATCACTAATGCATTCAAATGATTCAAGAGGTTAATGTATTAAATCAACTGAAAACTCAACTAAAAGGAAGACACGATAACGTTGAGATAAGATATTTAGACTAGCTTCCGAACACCTAAAAGTAATGAGTTGACCTCCATGTACGTCACCTATCCATGCCTTGGCCAAAGTCTATCCCTGAACAAACCGCCAAGTCATCACCCGACTAGCCCAATCATCTATACACCTCTTTAACAATACAATCTAATAAATAAAAACAAAAACAAAAATACGAACTTAGCTTGTACAAGGTTTTCTCTTCTTGTACTTATTCTTTTTTTTTATTCTTTTTCTTTTCGTTTTTTTTCTTTTTATATTTTTCTCTTTTTTTATATTATGAGTACCTATAGAGATGAGGTACTAAACGAGCATAATTTAAAAAAATCAAAAATGAGAGTTCATTAACTCCAATCTTACGTTGCTAAGTGCAACTGATATCATTCCTCAATTTCGCACATGGAGTTTTAACGTCTTCAGTAATTAAAAAGAAAAATTACATAAAGTCTTATAGAGGTTCACTGAAAACGAAGCTAGTAGAGAGTATTAGAATCGTTAGAACGAAACAAGAATAGAACATGGGACAAAACACTTCATAGATTATGTACACTTCATTCCCCACAATCACACTACTGTTCGAACGAAAGTCTAAATATCCTAACCAAAGCATCTAACCACGTCACTTCATCAAGGTTCCAGTCAATATAAATATACACGACTCAAATCAACCACAAACAAGCATACAAAAATTTACTAACCAAACCATGGCCAAATTTTGAATCGAACTTTTTACACCTACTTTTTTTTAAAAGAAATAAAAAGCTAGTCCGCAAGAGAACGGAGCAGATGTAGGTGGTAAGTTGGACTCGAGTCGAATCACAAGGAAGACTAATCGGAAATTATTCCGGTGTTTGGTTCTACGAACGAGAAAATGAAGAAAATGACTAAACTAAACACGCGATCAAATATGGTTTGGGAGTTACTAACATCTACGACAATTAAATAAAATCAAAAGCCTTTAAAACGATTAAGACTGCGAGGGTTCTAGTGTTCCAGAATCATCTCCACGATCAGGGTTGTCAATCCCGATGGCTCTAAATGGCCCTAGGCACTAGAACGATAAATTCTAGCCTACAAGCATTAATATATTCAAAAATAGAATTTCAACAATTAAAATCATGAATATTACCAAGCATCTAAAAAACTAAGATTGCGAGAAATCGGAACTAAATTACTAAGCAACACAAAAACATCATAATCCTAAATAGAATGTTCATAAGAAAGCGAATACAAAATACGAATTAAAAGCAAGAAAGTAACGATATTCAAACTAGAAACTTAACTACAAACTAAGAGCTAATCTATCTAACATCTAAAATCTAAGAAACTAAAGTTTAAGAACTGTAAAGTATAACGAAGATGAAGAACAAACGAGGAGACGAAGACTTGAACTTGTGATCTTCAAGTCTTCAACCCGAATCATGCGTGTAATCAAAAGGGGGCAAGAACCGAGGGTTCTCTGCAATGTTTTGAAACTTCCCCCAAGTTCCAACACATTACTCGTCCAATCTTCGTCGTCTCGAATCTGAAAGAGGAAATTAAACATAATTAGACTATTACTTATAAAATAAAGGATAAAAACATAAAATGAGATAAGAAACGAAAAATACTAAAATCACATACAAATATGTACAAATCAGTGGTGAGGAAGGTCGTATTTCAAAGAGACTGATCTACTACTTTAAAGAGTACCACAATTATATTAGCATGAATTTTATTTAGATACTAAATAACACTTGATGATTAATTTAAACAAAAATAAATAGTAAAAGGTTAAAAATATAAACTATGAAGAACTAAGAGGAAAACGAATTAAGATGGAGTTCCAAGACAGAGACTCTACCAACTTCTCATTTCATAAGTAATTGACACTTTATATCTCACTATCATATAAAGCATCCGCTATTCTCATCTACTCTCTATTTCTCTCTCTTTCTGGAGTCTCCTATCATCGTTGATTAAGTTACAGAAATAGTCCTCTCAAACTCCAAATATATAATTCAACTTTCAAAAGATCACTAAGACTTAGCACTTTCATAAACCCTCATATATCTCTCGATACACTTATTGGTTAATATCGAATATCCAAAATTATAGCATAAACTACAAAAAAGGGAAATACCGATGGCCAATATCGTCAGTATGCCATCGGCATCACTCATACCAACAACATGCCGGCAGTCTTCACCCATCGGCATTTTCCTTGTTAGTAAAAAAGGATGACGAGTTCACTTTCTCATCGGCATTGTTACTAATGGTATGCTAATAGGCATGCCTTTTGGGACACCATTGGCATGATACTGATTAGTGTCAAGTCATCAATGATTTCAGACAATCTTTGTCGTGGCACATGATGATGTATTGTAGAATGTCGATGTTTGTATTTCTTAAAAATTTACCAAAGGGCACTTAGCCATCTGTATTTTTTTTTTGTTTTGGTTATTATTTTCCACATATTTATATTTAATCTAGAAATTATAAAAATGTAAAAGAAGATTGCAAATGTTTAACACAATTTCATGAAATATATGGTTTAGGTACGTCAAGTTCAAGAATAATTAATTATTCCACAACAAAATCAATTCAACATCTTAATAAAACTACGAGTTGTGAGGAGAGGCTGAAGGAGAATGTGGAGACTGAGTTTCAAGCAGTGACATAGCTACGGTGAGACCCTCGCGTACCTGCTTCCTCAGAATCTTCGAAAGATCCATTTAGGTCCACACATTGACCTCACAAAGCTCTTGCAGCTGCTTCTGATGTGTCCACTCAGACACCTCTCTCTATTACTCGACCTGCTCCTGATAGGTCTTGAACTATGTCTAGATTTATGTGAAACCGGTATCGATTTGAGAGGAAAAGACGCCTTCTCTGGAAGTCTTTGAAGCAACAAGATTCCCGAAGCATCCAATACTAAAATGTCAACCATTATTCACTCTGATAACATCTAGGTAGACCTTATTCTCATCAGCAGCACGCTTTCCTCCAAACGTCTATAAAACTCCGCCTAAAATATTTTTTTGACACACACACACACACACACACACACACCACACACACACACATACACACACACACACCACAACACACACATATATATATATATATATATATATATATATATATATATATATTATATATATATACGGATGTCCTAAAATTTTGCCCGACCTGATTGTCGGTTAAGCCAGGATTGGCTAAGGATGGATGTC
>BMAC01000244.1:1334995-1345653 GCA_014905375.1 Phtheirospermum japonicum
TGTATATTTCTTCTCTATTTTGCAGTATTTGGTGCTATAATAAGTGAATGAGGTTTTACAAGAAAGTTGAGAGACAAGGATCAACCAAGCGACGAGAGGAAACCGGCGAATCAGGGAGGTAGCGTCGATGGCTCGTGTCGATGGCTCACGTCGATGCCGAGGATGGCTCGCGTCAGTCGATGCGATGTGCGGTGCTGCGCTGACTGTGCGCGCGTCGATCGACGCTGGGTCGACGCCATGTCGACGGGAAGCTGCTGAAGCGTTGATAGAAGATCCATCAGTCGACGCAATGTCGACGCTCACATCTGAAGCGTCGATTGGAAGGGCATCAGTCGACGCAATGTCGACGCTCATGCTCTGAAGCGTCGACTGGGAGTGCGTCAGTCGACGCCCATGGAGGACGACGCAGGCGGGTGATGCGCGTCGACGCCGAGGGCTGGTTCGCGCCCGTCGACGCCGACTCGGCAGAATTATTTTAGGGAGAATCTTGAGCGGCAAGAAATAGGATTTCTATATAAACTCGACCCAAACTCATCAAAAACAGAATTTGACACAATCCTAGGGTTCCAAGCCTTGAAGAGGGGACCTCAAATCACCCAATAAACAAGAGCTTGAAGATCCAAGACCAACAATTCAAGATCTAAGCTTTCTTATCTCTTCCCTATCTTAGAATAATGTTTTATTCCTTTATTTTCCTATTATTCTATGAACTCCATGATTGAGTAGATTGTTTTATCTAGTCCTAGGGATGTTGAAACCCTCGTGAAACTATGTTTAATTGATTTATGCAATATTGTCTTTTGTTCTTCTTATGCGGTTGCTTGTGTTATCTTGTTTATATATCATGATTGATTAATTCTTAATTTGGATTGGCCACCTAGATTAGGGATTTGGTTATCAATTTCTAGAAAGAGAACTGTTTTCCGTGTAATTGTCGTAGTTTTGATTTCTCTGAAGCAACTAATGGTCTCGTATCATTAGGGGTAACACAACATAGGTTGAATAAACCGAGCTTATGCGTTTATTGCTTAGATTAACCTATTTGCCTAGATATTGATGTTGTTGTTGGGTTGAATCTATAGAGCTTATTCTAGGTTATTCAATAATTAGAATCAATTAAAGAGCTTATTTTAATTGAGTAAACGGTAAGGGCAAATTCGAGTAGCAGAGCTTATTGCTACTTAGGGTTTTTAGTCGCATATGATGAATGGATTATGATATTTTGATTGGTTAAATAAGTGGAACGAGGGTGGAAACGGAACTAGGACTGGGAGCTTAATTGATTTGTTTCATTATTTAATTGTTTTCTTTAATTATTTAGTTTTCTTAGATTAGTTCACAATTCCTACCCCAATTCTTAGTTTAAATAAAATACGAACTATCACAATCTAACCACACTGCTCGTGGGATCGACCCTTGCTTGCCGCTGCTAGTAGTTAGTAGAGGAAATTCGAGGACTTTATAAATATTATTTTTGACGCTTCAACGACGAGCGGTCAAATTTTTGCGCCGTTGCCGGGGAGTGACGCGTTTAAATTGTGATTTGACGTATTTTAATATTTTTAATTTTTATTTTATTATTTTCGTTTTCTTAAAAAAAATCCATTAATTTTCTTTTTAGATTCTATGACTATGGCAGGAGCGAGAGAACGCACGTTGAAGGAGCTTGCAAATCCGGATCTTTCGCAACAACAACTTTGCATCACGTTTCCAACCTTCGAGGATGCTAAATTCGAATTGAGATTCGGATTAATCTATCATTTGCCGGCGTTCCATGGATTGGATGGCGAAGACCCATACAAGCATTTGAAGGAATTTCATGTCATATGCACGAGCATGAAGCTCGTCGGAGTAACTGACGAACAAATTAAATTACGGGCGTTTCCGTTTTCATTGATGGGTCTAGCCAAAGATTGGCTTTATTACTTACCTCCTGGATCCATCACCACATGGATGGAGTTAGAGAGGGCATTTTTGCAGAGATATTTTCCCGCTTCACGAGTGGCGAGCTTGCGTAAGGATATTTGTGCAGCGAGGCAGTTACCCGGGGAGACATTGCATGAGTATTGGGAGCGTTTCAAGAGACTCATTGCTAGTTGCCCTCAGCATCAAATGGGCAAGGCGTTATTAATACAATACTTTTATGAAGGTCTCTCTCTCATTGATAGAAACATAATAGACGCGGCAAGCGGAGTCTCACTCATGGATAGGACACCGACGGCAGCAAGGGAGTTGATCTCGAACATGGCGGCTAATTCTCAGCAATTCGGCTACCGTGATAATTCATTGAGGTCAATAAATGAAGTAGATACTGGTTCGTTGCAAGCTTAGTTGGATGAGTTGAGGTCCACTATCGTTAAGAGGGCTACGGTTCGACCATGTAGATTTTGTCATACATTTGATCATGTCACCGATGATTGCCCAACGCTACGAACCATTCGTGAAACGAACGTCTATGGAGTGAGGCCTAGAAGATGGCAAGAGGGGAACGACGATCCATATGAGCCAAGGTGGGGGGACCCTCCCAATTTTCAAAGGGGACAAATATGATGACCATCCCCAACCACAAGAACCGTCCCCAGTCCTTATAGAGATGATGGAGGCCATGATTACAAACACCAAGAAGCTCGAAGCTCAATTGAGTCAAATGGCGGATCACACAAGCCAATTGGATAAACGATTGTCTTCTCAAACTGAGGAACACATGGAGAATGTGAATTCCATCGTGCTGCAAGATGTGGGAAAAATCGATGATGCGGAGACCCGACATTTGAATTGGAGGACGAATTCGAGGAAGAAGAAACAAGGCGGACACATGTTGATCATAGTCTGCCTGAACTTACAAATGATGTTCTTAATTCTATCGTTTCTCCTATCGAGGTCGAAGTAGAGCCAAGGCCATTGCCATCATGGACCGTGTGTCAAGTGATGAAGGATGAGGAAGAGACTTACGTGCGAGAGGATGTTCTTGAGAAGGAGGAGACCGATGACCCTCCGTATGTGGTGATAAACAAAACCATCTTAGCAAAATTCTATGTGAAGCCACCACAAGGTCGAAAAGATCCAGTTAAGCATCCAACATCGAAACAGATGCGAATTTTGGAGGATGAGGTCGTTGGCACTCCGTGCACTTTGAGACCTCCACCGAAACCCCCATGGGATTGAGGGGTACCATGTCGAGCCGACGACGTTAAGAAAAGGCATTTGTTGGGAGGCAACCCAATGTTTACATTATTTTATTTTTCAATTTATATTTTATTTTTGCAGTTGAAGGGATACTAAGCTTGGTTGATTTGGACGATTATGCATATTTTCGAAAAAGATCATTTAGAACCGAGAACCCCCTCGATGTTTACCCCGGTGATTTCTTTTCCCTACTCTTCCCTAATAATATTTGTGATGTGCTTGTTCTTGTTATATGTTCGCTTGAGGACAAGCAAAAGTTTAAGTTTGGGGGAGTGGGTTATTATTGAGGATATTGTGCTAAAAAATTGATTAATTTGAAAATTTTGTGATATTTCCGGGGAATTGAATTAAGAATGTTAAAAAGTACTTGCTTGAATTGCTTTGATGAATTATGTTTCGGTTAAAGTCTTTAGTCGTCATTTGATTTAGAGGTCAAGGGTACGCTTGTTAGTGCTTTTGTGATTCATTTGTGGGGCGTCAACTCTTGATTGTTGCGTTGTTGATGTTTACTTGTGGTTGTCGTACTTAATATGAGTTTGTGATGGGGCCTTGAAGTTGGCGATTGCGTGATGATATCTCGTTAGTAGAAATAGAAGTCAAATAAAGTCCGTTGGGGTATACCGGCATGGTGAAAGTAGAAAATTGAAAAATCAAAAAGAATTGAGGTGCCGAAACAGCTGCCTATCCGTATTTATCAAGTGCATTCGCTTACAAATTCCAAAGAGCGAAGTCCAACGAAGATGCTAGTAGCTCAACAATTCATGCACGTGCTCAAAAGGCGCATCACACTATCAAATGCTCAAACATGGCGAAGGTGAACTAAACAAATCAAATAACCAAATCAAGACGATCCTCCTATCCAGCGCCTTATCATCATTATGAAGTCAAGGACGGTAGTGCGGAGCTGCGGGCCTCAATTTAAAAAATAAAAAAATAAATAAATGGGAGAGGACGAGATATTTGATCGTAACCAACGATGGATAGAGTCAAACCATCGAGTAGCGAGGAGGCACCATAGTACATTGATGTGACGTATATGAAAAAGGATTGCCTAACTGCTGGGATTACTTAGGTCAATACATGGAACGCTTGCAATTTCTAGAAATATGATGGTGACTAGAGTCCAGATAAGTTCATTTAGCCAATTTGAGTGAGTTACTAATTGTATRTTTGTCCTGTGCTTTAATCTAATGTTTCTTGAGGACAAGCAAGGTTTAAGTTTGGGGGATTTGATAGGCAAGAAATTGTGCTTTAATTCATGGTTTAATCTCTATGTTTTTATGTGCTTAATATGCTCATATATGTTTATTTCTTGCGTATTTACTATTACGAATGGAGGAGCACCAATTGTATATTTCTTCTCTATTTTGCAGTATTTGGTGCTATAATAAGTGAATGAGGTTTTACAAGAAAGTTGAGAGACAAGGATCAACCAAGCGACGATAGGAAACCGGCGAATTAGGGAGGTAGCGTCGATGGCTCGCGTCGATGCCGAGGATGGCTCGCGTCAGTCGATGCAATGTCCGGTGCTGCGCTGACTGTGCGCGCGTCAATCGACGCTGGGTCGACGGGAAGCTGCTGAAGCGTCGATAGAAGATCCGTCATTCGACGCAATGTCGACGCTCACTTCTGAAGCGTCGATTGGAAGGGCGTCAGTCGACGCAATGTCGACGCTCACTTCTGAAGCGTCGATTGGAAGGGCGTCAGTCGACGCAATGTCGACGCTCATGCTCTGAAGCGTCGACTAGGAGCGCGTCAGTCGACGCCCATGCAGGACAACACAGGCGGGTGATGCGCGTCGACGCCGAGGGCTGGTTCGCGTCAATCGACGCTCCGTAGACGCCGACTCGGCAGAATTATTTTAGGGAGAATCTTGGGCGGCAAGAAATAGGATTTCTATATAAACTCAACCCAAACTCGTCAAAAATAGACTTTGACACAATCCTAGGGTTCTAATGCTTGAAGAGGGGACCCCAAATCACCCAATAAACAAGAGCTTGAAGATCCAAGACCAACAATTCAAGATCTATGCTTTCTTATCTCTTCCCTATCTTAGAATAATGTTTTATTCCTTTATTTTCCTGTTATTCTATGAACTCCATGAGTGAGTAGATTGTTTTATCTAGTCCTAAGGATGTTGAAACCCTCGTGAAACTATGTTTAATTGATTTATGCAACATTTTCTTTTGTTCTTCTTATGCGGTTGCTTGTGTTATCTTGTTTATATATCATGATTGCTTAATTCTTAATTTGGATTGGCCACCTAGATTAGGGATTTGGTTATCAATTGCTAGAAAGAGAACTGTTTCCCATGTAATTGTCGTAGTTTCGATTTCTCTGAAGCAACTAATGGTCTCGTATCATTAGGGGTAACACAACATAGGTTGAATAAACCGAGCTTATGCGTTTATTGCTTAGATTAACCTATTTGCCTAGATATTAATGTTGTTGTTGGGTTGAATCTAGAGAGCTTATTCTAGGTTATTCAATAATTAGAATCAATTAAAGAGATTATTTTAATTGAGTAAACGGTAAGGGCAAATTCGAGTAGCAGAGCTTATTGCTACTTAGGGATTTTAGTCGCATATGATGAATGTATTATGATATTGTGATTGGTTAAATAAGTGGAACGAGGGTGGAAACGGAACTAGGACTTGGAGCTTAATTGATTTGTTTCATTATTTAATTGCTTTCTTTAATTATTCAGTTTTCTTAGATTAGTTCACAATTCCTACCCCAATTCTTAGTTTAAATAAAATACGAACTATCACAATCTAACCACACTTCTCATGGGATCGACCCTTGCTTGCCGCTACTACTAGTTAGTAGAGGAAAGTCGAGGACTTTATAAATATTATTTTTGACGCTTCAACGACGAGCGGTCAACTAGCATAGGATGAGGTGGCCGAAACGGTCTTAAACAGAGTCCCTCCATCCAAATACATCGCGTCGTCTTCATCTTCGAGGTGAGGCTATATTGAAGAGGATGAGTAGAGAGAAGCCGGTCTGAAGGTGGGACAATAGAATCACCACATCGAATACCTTTACGCCTCATCTAAGAAATTATAGAAATTTAGCATATCACATAATTTGATTCGATTAAAAATAACTCATATTATTGCGGATATATATAAGATAACAACAACTACAAATTATGGGTCATATTATACTTCTAACCTGAACCCGCACTTTCACTATTTATGTTATCATTAAACTCGTCTTCGTTTGTTTCTTCTATAGTTAGAAACTCATCTTCTGTCTCATCCTCCACCTCATCGATAATTTTGTCTGGTTCATTATCCTCAAGGTCATGTAATTGGAAATCAACATCCTCCAATATATTGAATTATGCATCTCTATAACATTATCTTTAAAATATTGATCAGGCAGTGTAGGCCCGATAAAATATATTATTGATCAAGATTTAATTTTACACGTTTCTAACCAATCCAACTTGTTTCATTTCAAACTCGGATACGGGTAATAGTAAATTTAAACAACTTGGCACGTGAGTATGAATAACTTATAAGGATTGAATCTACTTTTCTTTTTAACATCAAAAAGCTTATATTGAGGGTGAAGCCTTGTGCCTGTGGGACTTGGATTGAACCACACACATTTGAACAATAGTGTCTTCTTGTAAGGCAACCATTTATTTTTGAGTCTAAAAACTTCTACGAGACAACCATAATAATCATACTCATCTTCCCCACAGTTTGTTCATCTTATACATATGCCAGTGCTTGAATTTAATCGACCTAATCTATATGTAACTGTGTGAAGTATATATCCATTTATCTTATAACCTTTATATGTTGTCACACAACATGATGGACTTAATGCGAGACTCTGAATATACTCGTTAGTAATATTGTTCAAAGAATCATGTGCATATACTTATGGGATGACCTAAAAATGATTATTTAGTAAAAGATCTTACACACACACACACACACACACACACACACACACACACACACACACACACACACACATATATATATATATATATATATATATATATATATATATATATAATCAGATCAGAGGAGCTCACGTAGTTTTCAAACCCATTGGCAAATTCATTTTTGATTTTTTTTTATTACGCCCATCATTTGTAATGTTTGGTTGAGAGTGTTTTACGCCCACCATGAAAAAACTACATATAAGATCATTTTCTTTCATTAACAAAAATTTGAAAATGATATTTTGGACCTAATAAAATCTTGACTTCATCATAGTTAAAATGTAATTTCTACGAAATGAATTCTATTTCATCCAAGAATTTATTTTCCCTTTTGTGTAAAGGTTTCACCATATTTGTTGAACATCCAAGGAACATCATCATAATCATCTTCACTATTTTGGCCATCATCATTACGAGACAAATTTGTTCTTACTATGGAGACCTGATCTTCAAAATAGTTAGAAGTGAAGGTTGACGCCTTTTTAATAAGGTATGTGTTTTCTATGTAGCCCTTGACGCTCGCCTTTGTTCCTCACAGTGTCCTTTAGTTTGAGAAGATACCTCTCGAATGGATACATACACCTATATTGCATAGAACTAGTAATTCATATGGTAATTGAACTGGAAAATGCTCGATATAGTCGAAAAAACTGGGTGAAAGATCTTTTCAAGTTGACACAAAATTAGAGGAATATCACACTCCAAACAACTCATATCATCAGTCTTAATAACTCTAGAATTGAGTCCTTGAAGAACAAACTCAACTCTATTACGACCTTCCACACTTCATAATGAAGTAGTTCTGAAAATGCAATTGCTATCAACCTTTGCATGAACACATGATAGTCATGGCTCTTTATCCTGTACAATCTCAATCACTTCATATCGATGCAACACATCAGATTTGATATGTACCCATCTGGAAATTGAAGAGCTTTCACCCATTCACGTAAAGCAGCTTTTGAATCCTTATCTAGTATGTAAAAAGATTTAGGATAATTTCCTCAGGCGTTTGGCTGAAGAGATGGGCATAGATATTATTAATTCAACTCATTCCTTTGTCTTTGAGTGTCTTTTATCTTCCCCTTCACATTTATCACCGTGAACACATTATCGAACACATTTTTCTCAATGTGCAGAACATCTAAATTATGTTGAATCAGATTTTTGCTCTAGTATGACAGATCCCAAAAGATTCTTCTTTTTCTCCAACCACTTGGCTTAGCTATATGGACATTCACGCATGTTGAATCTGAATCAGTGAATTTCAGCAGCCCCAATATTTCTATCTCATCCAAAACCTCCACTTTTTTACCAGACACTCGGAGGTGTGGTGTCAAACTTTCTATATTTTTCAAAATTTTCTTCTATCTCTTCAAAAATGGTGACAACAATCAAGAAATTTCTGGTGATTATAAAACCAGAATTGCTTCTAGCTGCACTTGAGAGTAATTACATCCAAGCATTCCATGAAATATGGACAAGCCATTCTAGTTGTAAATGAATCAGACAACATTGAGTGGGAAGAAAAATCGCTAATTGCCCACATAAGGGCTACCCATAACTGAAAGTTTTGTTTCTTATAATATATCGCACAAGGGTAAACCATCCATCTACAGTTGATAAGGCCCAGCAATTAGACGTTGTAGAAAAACATCCAACTTATCCTTAGGATTTTTGGGTCCTAGAACATGAATACTTAGAAACACGTGTTGTTCTTTTGTGCACATACATGGAGGGGAGTTGTATGGTAAGACTATCACTGACCGAGAGAAATATCGAGCCCCAAAATTTCCAAAAGGTTGAAAACCATCTGCATAGAGGCCCAATCTTACAATTTTGGTAGCGAACTCTAGATGAGTTTTATTGAAATGTTACTAGGCCTATGAATCTGACAGGTGATGCATGACACCACTTTCATGAACGTTTTGTGCATACTACCTCATGTCCTTTGCAGTTGTCGTAGATGCGTAGAGCCTTTACAAATGAGAAGTTAATGGAAAAAAATGCATCTTCTTATATTGAACGTTGGCCTTACGTCATTTTAATATCCCCTGCTTAGCGGGTTTAAACCAAGGTTCATTACAAAAATTGCAACTAGTCAGCTCAGAATCATCCCTCCAGTAGATCATATAATTGTTCAAGTAACAATCTATCTTCTCGACCGGTAAGCATATAACGCCTCACAACATCTTGCTATTATAGAAGTTATCTAGTACATGTTTGTCTTTTGGAACAAACTCTTTGATTAGATCAAGTACTTGGTCATAACCCTTTCAACACATGCAATTATCGGACATCAAATTCATGAGGCAGGCAACTAGAGGCAATTGAGAATGTTTCTTGCATCCGGATACAAAGAATATTCCAACCATTAACGTGTCATAAACCATATTAATGTATGTATTAAATGATTCTTAGGGAGCAACATAAGATGATCCAACATGAATCTCAGGGTTGACATGATGTGTGGAGTCAAGATTTGTTTCCCCATGAAAAGTCCATATATATTAATCTGGTATAAACACTTTTTGGTCGCATCAAGTGGTGCCGTCTATAGGATTACGAGGGACAATGATTCATTGAGCAAAAGACATGATCAATTTTTAACTAGGTGATGATTGCTCTTATCAATTCATGGTAACTACGATTCCTACATTTCGTATGACTGTAAAGTCACTTCAGTTTTTCCCCGTCCTTCATTCCAGGATGAGTGAGTGTAAACTGAAAGAAACTCTTCACTCCTTCCACGAACGCTTTGGATAAATAACCGTCCATCCTTCATTTGTACATCCAAATATGATGAACACGCATACTATGATTTTCTAATTAGGATTAATTAATATATAATTGCAAATAATGGGTGATTGTAGGTGATTGAGTTATAAAGAAGAGCATGGTATGAGTGTGCCTATATATATAATGATTGAATTTTTAGTAAGGGCCTTTTACCATTCAAGAATGTGATCTTCAGTAATAAATTTATCTTAGTATGTATTTTGAAGACTGGAGAATTCGGCAGCGCCTCCCTTTAGTTCTCTAGGTACACATATATTGCAATGCACGCAAGAACAAAGGAGAGAGAGAATGAAATCAAAATTTCAAAGTTCACAAAACACATACGTAGAAGATAGTCACATTACAATCACATTCTCAAAATGTCCAAATAAGCGGACAATCTGAGATTAAGTATCAAACTCTCTATTTAATACAAAATTCCAAATGGGTCCAAGGTAAGGTGTTTGAGTGTAGAAAGAAGAACATAATCGATCCATTGATAATCAATGGATTACCAATAAAATTTGTTGGTTTGTGAACCACAACATACAATAATTTAACATGTTACAACGTATTCAAACTCACAATTCAAATATATATAAAATTTGTTGGTTTGTGAACCCACAACATACAATAATTTAACATGTTACAACGTATTCAAACTCACAATTCAAAATATATATATACGTATATATATATATATATATATATATATATGTATATATAT
>BMAC01000244.1:1345678-1363134 GCA_014905375.1 Phtheirospermum japonicum
CACACACACACACACACGTATATTTATATATATATATACTATATATATATATATATATATATATATATACGTGTGTGTGTGTGTGTGTGTGTGTGTGTGTATGTTTGTGTGTATTTATACACAATATTCACCGATCACCAGATTAGGTTCAAATGAGAACTATGTTCTTATATGTGAACCTAGGGTCAATTATGGGCCTTATATCTAATTAAATGGATGGATAAAATTCTTGTTGTATTTCCTTATTTGATTAAAAGCATTATGATTGTATAATAAAAGCACTATTGTTGTATATAACTAAAATATCAACAAAGCACTGTGATAGTATAATAAAAGCACTGCTGGTATATAATAAAAGTATTAGTTCGCAGGTTCGCATATAATAACATGGTTCCCATTTGAATCGACTCATATATATATATATATATATATATCAACACAACATTCACTTGTCACAAGGTCATTTCAAAACCACCAACAATCACATTTTAAAAAGCTTTAAAACAACCACCACATTTTAAAAAAGCTTAAAATTTATTATTGGAGGGACAAACCTTCTAGGCCGGCTCCATACATCACGTCATCGTCAAAGTCACCATAACACCAGCAAAACACAACATGTATATATTCTTCACAATTCAAAGAATATATATTGAATACAAAATTCACTGATCACCACGTCCTTTCAAACCAAAAGCAATTATTTTAAAATCCAACACCATGTTTTGAGAAAATTTTAAATTCATTATTAGAGGAACAAAGCCTCCTGGCCAGCGCTATACACCTCGTCATCACCAATGCCACCACAACACCAACCGATCACAAAACCAACGTCCAATTGCAACACAAATAAATCCACAAATATCCATTCAAATATTTAATACCTATAATATAATTTTGAATATAATTAAAAAAAATAACTACAATTAACAAATAGTTAACCTCTAATTTAATTAAAATATTTCCAAATTAACCTCTATATTAATCCTACTTTCAAAAGTAACCCTAATTATCTAATTAATTATAATTGAACCCTAAACTAACCCTAAGTTTTGAAATCAACACAAATCATCTAACTAATTTTATTTCAAACTTAATCTTTTAAATAATTTCTATCTATACCCAAAACTTACTATACTTTTAAAATAAATCTAAATTATATAATTAGTTAAAATCAAGTCCTGATTTTAATATAAATGCCAATTAAACTCCCAATAAAACCTAACTTTCGGAATTAATCCCAATTATTTAATTAATTAAAATAAAACCTAAAATTTCAAAAAAAATGCTAATTAAACTAAAAACTAATACTAACTTGTGAAATAAATTCCAATTATTTAATTAATTAAAATTCGAATATTAATTTTGAATATCAATGTCAAATAAACTAAAGACTAAACCTAATATTCGAAATGAACCCAAGTTATCTAATTAGCTATAATTAAGATTTAGTTTTCAAAATAAATACTAATTAAACCCATAACTAAATCTAACTTTCGAAATAGATCCCAATTATCTAATTAATTAAAATTAAACTCTAATTTTCAAAATAAATGCTAGTTAAACTCAAAACTAAACCTAATACTCGAAATAAACTCTAATTATCTAATTAATTACAATTGATCCCTAATTTTCAAGATAAATGATAATTAAAACCAAAACTAAATCTAATAATTGAAATAAAATCCAATTATCTAATTAATTATAACCCAAATTTCAAAATAATTAAACCTAACTTTCAAAATGAAACAAAATTAACCCTCCATCAAAGATCAATTCAACAATAAAAATAAATATATATATTAACAAACAAATGAAACAAGAATAAGTATTAAAAAACATGAAACTAACCTACATTTGGAGGCAAGCGGCTAGCAAAGCCTGATGGTGGTGGTGAGCGGAGGCGAGAGCTGGAATTTTCGATGGTGGACGGGAATTAAATTGGTGTGGGGAGCGTCGACAAGTCATGGTGGTGGTGGTGTGCTACTTCCTTGTTCCTTCTTCTTCTTCTTCTTCTTCTTCTTCTTCTTCTTCTTCTTCTTTCTTTCTTTCTTTTTTCTTTTCTATTCTATTTCTGTGCAGAAGCCACCTGCTTTTATTTTTATAATCAGGTTTTTTACCAACAGTAGTTTGCTTTTTAATTATTTAATTTGTCGATGGGCATGCACTGTCGATAGCTCGTCGACATATTTAATTGAGAAAATTCGCCTATGGGCATCAGCATTGGTGAGAACCACCATCAGTGGTCCGTCGGCATTTTAGTGGCCAGTTTATGGCACCTTCAATTGGCGCCATTTTAGCGATGAGATGCCGACATGTGTTGCATCGATGGAGGGTGCCCATTATTGGAACGTCAACATTTCCCCTGCTATTAGCGACCGTCAATGTACACCAACACACTAGTACAGAAACTGCATTCTAAAACAGACAAAAAGTCAATCCAGAAGGGTATTTTTAAAATGGTTCTGGATAGCACTTTTTAGAACGGTATTTTAAAATACCGTTCTGGAATGACGACTTTCTAGAATGGTTTTACAATACCGTTTTGGAATGTATACTTTCCATAACAGTAATTTCGATACTGTTCAGGATTGACGAACATTCCAGAACGGTATTAAAATTACCGTTCTGAAAAATATCTAAAAAAAAAATAAATTACTGTTCTAGATTTATTAATCAATCTGGAACGGTATTTATAATATACCGTTCTGGATTGTAAAATTTTTTTTGTGAAAGACTTTTCAGAACAGTAATTTAATACCGTTCTAGAATGTTTCTCAATCCAGAACGGTATTAAAAAAACCCTTCTTGAATGTCTTTTTAAAAAAAAATAAATTAGAACGGCATTTTTAATAATACCGATTTGAAATATTTTCAAAGTTTTGGCGCGGAGTGGCTAAATGAAGCGGGTAGTGAAAATCTAAACCAAAATCTAATTTTTGCCTTAATCAAAATCTAAACCCGCCTGCTCTCTCTCTCTCTCCCTCTCTCCAAATCCCCGGAATCCCATCCGCCAATCGCCACCCCATCAACGTAGGCGTATGAGGTACCGGTTGGCAGCATTGAATGCCAGGGCACATATTAGGGCACAGAAGAGGACCACCGGGATTAAGGCCGTGTTTGCTTTGAAGTCCTTGGCATTGGTCACCTCCGCCATGCTCGCCGCCGTGCCGCCTCTGGACTTAATCCCCTCTCGTCCACGCTACCCCGCCCCACCGTATCCCTCGTTTTCTTCCTCCTCTTCCAACAACCACCAATCAAAACCCTAATCCCAAACTGCTCTTTGAAAATCAAACCCAGTTCTTAGGTAAAACCCACGAGAAGTCCCAATTTCTAAAACTCAGAATCAAATTGATTTGAAACCATTCGATTCATATCCTCTCAGACACTCTCCGACACCGCAGGTGGCATTGGCGATAAGGCCGAAATCAGGCGGTTACAGGTAATCATGGAACTTTATTTTGAGGTTTTGGAAGCTTTAATTGATATCTATTTTGTTGGAACATGACTCGTCTTTATTTTCTTCATTTTGTCGAGAAATCATCTGTTTTTAGGATTTGGGGTTTTATTAGCCATCTGATGGCTATTGAATTCCATTTGGACTTTTCTTTGATGTTGTTTAAAAGTTTTGGCTTCTTTTAATATTGAGTTTGTATTTTGCTCTTTCTGTTTTGTGCAAGATCCGATACGGGGTTGCTTTTTTACTGCTTTGTATTTTTTGTAAATGCTAAAATGAAATAAAAGAAGTGCTTTACTAGAAGAATTGGAAATGGTTGGCTTACTCATCAAATAGAATCCCAATGACGATAAACTTTAGTAAGTTAATAGTTGTAGATTTTTTGTGTTTATCGGTTGAGGTAGCTTTAGGAATCAATTTTTCCAACGCACACACAGTGCTGTATTATTATTATTATTGGGAGCAATGGACAAGTTAATGATCAGAGTTTTCTGTGTTGAATTTTGGGCTTTAAACGTGTATCTTGAGTTGCCAATTTGTGATTCAATTTTCTGTCTTTTCTAATAGAAGTTATAAGCTTCAAGTTGTAGATGATTAAAGAAGCGTGTTACAATCTAATCTATGATGAAATTATTCGTTTCAATCTAATCTGCTAAAAAACAAAATCAAAAATCTAATAAATTAACTTAATCACTGAAGTTGGACAAAATATGAGTTATTTAAAGGATCTCCCTACTCTGGTTCTTTTCGAAAATATATAATAAAAAAGTTAAATTTTGTTGTTTGAGGTGTATTCTCCAATTTGTTAATGCACTTACCTTTAGATGGGACGTTTGTTGTATTTTCTGGTTATGATAATATGTTTCTAAGGTGGATGATAATTCAAAATAATAATAGTAGTTACTTTGTTAGCTTATGTTTTATCTATGACATGTTTGATTAGTCTTCAAATCACCACTGAACTTTTGTAACTGACTTGTGAGGTATAGGGATATGTATCACTGCGAGGACATGTGGAGAATAATGATTTGTAAATTTTTATTTAGTTTTTTTTTCTCTTGTTTCTTAACACTTGCATGCTGGAAAATGTTAATAAGTTGTTTCCTACAAGTCTAGCTATTCAGATGTGATGAAAATTATCTCATTATCTTGTTCATAGTACAAAGAGGAGTCTACTAGAAAAAGGATTTGAGTTACTATTAAGTGTTTACCATATATTGACTTGAAAGCAATAGAATAAATGTTTGTTTGAATGAAACAAATGCAGTAACTACGATCAAATTGAATAAAAACGACGAGAAATAAAACGACGACCAAATTTAGATTAAGCATAAGATTTGTTCCCCTCATGGATTAATATCTCATTTATTACTCTATTAATTTTAAATTTTTGATCAAAGATCCCTGTAATATAGAAGTTTTTTTTTCTTTATTCTTTCAGAACTTATTATATTTGTGTGGGTGAATATTCTGTAGAATTACTGAGATTTAAAGATAGGGTAAAACACTTCTGCATATGGAAGTTTTGATGCTTATTTTCGTATGGCTTTTCGTGTCGTCAATTACATAATAAGATCATTTCTCTTAGTATTTTCTAATTTAATTATTTTTTGAGTCTAATTTTTCAGTATTGAGTTTGTTTCAAAGGAGGACTATCTAGCTCCATTATGCTACATATTTATTTTTCATTTGACTTTTGTATGTTTTTCTTGCCTAAAACTCATCTGATATTGATAAACCTGCTGATCCTTCCTCATCTGCTCAACCATCTGACCGGATCAGTTCAGAAATCTAAGCAGGATCATGAAGTGCAATCTGTATAATTCCCAGCCGAGCTCATCTGGAATTCGAAACCGAAGAATACTTTCTGGTGAGTTTCTCTTTGCATTTCATGCTCATTTGATATATTATCATCTTGCTCAATGTATTATGGTTTACTTGACGTGAGAATTCGCCTTTCTAGAAGAGTATAAAATGGATACAGGAGAAACTATAAATATTTCAAATTAGCCTTGCTTGTGTGGTTTGTTTATGTGCAGGAGGAGGATACAGCATGGCTAGTCGACTAACTCGAGCCCTACGCCAGTCGCATCAAGATCCATCCCAGGTTTGGCGAGACGGTGCACCACATCGTGCACGACCAGACCTGCGGCCTGTGGCGCGTGAGGACCAGCGCCGCCACCGATGGTGGTGGCTCGGCGACCGAGACAGGGTACATATGCAGGTGGCTGGTAGTGGCTAGCGTCGAGAATGCCGAGAAGTTGGTGACGGAGTTCAAAGGCATGGTCGAGTTCGACGGGCGCGTGATTCATGCCTGCGAGTACAAATCCGACAAGGAGTTTGGCAGGAAGCACTTCTAGTCGTCGGCTGTGGAAATTCGGGGATGGAGGTCTCCCTGGATCTTTCCAACCATCATGCATTTCCATCCATGGTGGTGCGAAGCTCGGTGAGTGTGTATTTTTTTAGTCATTAATAAAAAGGAACTGGGGGCTTTTTGCAAATTGGGTGAACTTGAGGGGCATTTTCTAAATTTTGAATAAATTTACACATGTCTGATAATAATGGATTTTGTTTTCTTTATTTTTTTTAAATTCAGGTTCATGTATTGCCAAGGGAAATCCTGGGGAAATCGACGTACGAGATAGCGGGTATGATGATGAAATGGGAGCCGATTTGGGTAGTGGACTATCATTTCAAATGATAATCGGTACCACATAAACTATATGTTCATGATTAAATGGATTATAAATACTTCAATTACATTATTTTTAAATACCAGTGCCGACATATGGTTGTTAGGTGTCTATTGAGTTTAATGAATCTTAAGTAATTTTAATTTATAGTTTGATGGTATTTCATCTTGAGATACCATTTTTTATTAATATTCGAGTGCATGTTATATTTCTATTTAAATTCGAATTATAATGCTTTGTTGATCAGTCGTCTTAGGCAATATTATTCTAAATACTTGTTTTCTACTCTGTGGGCTATCACATGACCTACAAGTGTAGTATTAATGTTTGTAACTTAAGAAACTCTAATAGCTTCTTTTACCTCTAGATACAGATAGCTCTTCTAGTAGCTTCCTTTTCTCATGTGAATCAATACATCTCTATGTAAACCTGGTAGTTCTTCTAGTCATGGTCACTACAATATAAAATAATGATGTTGTTTCTTTATATCAGGTTGTCCTGGCTGCTTTTCTGACATGGCTTGGATGGTTTATTCCTGGAGTACCTGGATACCCACTTATTAAGACCAAGTACTTCGGTATGTGGTTGTTTTCAGGAGTGCAATTAAAATGTTAGAAGCTGAGAGAAGAGAACCTACCAGTGATATTACAGGGGTTCATCAAATGCATGCTGCCCATGAATGGCGACTAATAAAATAAATAACATGGTATGCATTGTTTACAGGACTCTTAGCTATTAAACTTTCATTTTCATAATATATTATTAGGATGTCAATCAAGCAACTCTTACCTATTAAACTTTTTGAAATGCTCAACAAAGCCATTGTGAAGATTTACTATTTATTGAATTTTCCTTTATTAGTCATTTCATTGTGTACATTTTGTGGAGGCGGTATCGATTTCAAGTTTATCGAGTCATTATCTTATTTACTTCGTGTATCTTCTATTCTCCTTTTGATTTGTTGATATCCGATTTTGTAGGTACCGTCTGGCATAGACTCACTGGAGTACATGCAGCAAGTGCCAAAATAGCGAACGGACAGCGGCAACGGGC
This sequence comes from Phtheirospermum japonicum, assembly GCA_014905375.1. NCBI lineage: Eukaryota > Viridiplantae > Streptophyta > Magnoliopsida > Lamiales > Orobanchaceae > Phtheirospermum > Phtheirospermum japonicum. Next base: position 1,352,882 of record BMAC01000244.1, read on the forward strand.
TGCTGCAGGGGATTTGGGTCTACTAAAGGTTCAGGGTGTGAAATCATGTGGGCTGGCTTCTGTAATGTTGCTAGACGCGGGACGAGGATGGCTGGCCACCCAACATTACACCACCAATGCATCCGCCATTCCCGATTCTAACAACTCATCACGTGGTGCTTCATCCGCATTAGCCGATGTGATTCTCTTCACTTCCGTTTTTGTTTTTTAGGCCGAAAAGGTCCTTAATTTTTTTTTTTTTATGTTTTTCCTGTAAAATTGTAATGTAAAATATTTTTTTAAGTATATTGAATGCTTTTATTAACATTTGATGTTTATTAATTTTAATATTCAGTAAATATGAATTAAATTGTAAATTTTTTGGTATTTTAAAATTTGATGTTCTAGAAAGTTACTTTTCAGATGGGTTTTCTGAAAACACCGTTCTGGAATGTTATACTTTCAAGAACGTCTTTTAAAAAAACCCTTCTAGAAAGTATAACTTTCCTGATCGTTATTTTTGAAAATACTTTTCTGGTATGTGATACTTTCCAGAACGGTTTTTAAAAATACGTTCTGGTATGTTATACTTTCCAGGACATCTTTCCAAAAAACCATTTTGGAAAGTATAACTTTCCAGATCGTTATTTCCAAAAATAACGTTCTGGTATGTGATACTTTCCAGAACGATTTTTCGAAAATACGTTCTGGAAAGTGTCACATACCAGAACAGTTTTTTCGAAAAGACTTTCTTGAAAGTGGAGGATCAAAATGGGATGGTATCGTTCTAGAACATAAAATTTATTTTCTAGAACGACTTTTTTTTACCCTTCTAGAAAGTCTGCCAATCCAGAATGGTAAAAAAGGCGTTCTGGAAAGTACAGACATTGTAGAACTATGTCACTATAAAAGGCACAAAAAGGCATTCTAGATAAGCAGAATTACCCTTCTGGATATGCAGTTTCTGCACTAGTGACATTTGTCTTCCGTTAGAGAATATCGCCGGTATTATCCATTTCTTTTATAGTGATTGTCTACAAGATTATGTTTTCTAAATATTTATAAACATTCACGACTATCTAAAACATGAATTCAAATTATGATATTAAAATAAGACATAATTCATTATCAAACTCAGAATAAAGCATCAATTAAAAGGAATTAAGAAGCATAATTATTAATCTAAGCTATCTCTCGAAATCAAAGTGATTATTCGGACATGCTCAAAACAAAACAAATAAATATGTTCAAATAACACATGATCAAATAAAATATAAACCGCTGCAAATCGGGATGATTTGTTTGGCCTTCATCGTCTCTTCTTGTGGATGGATGGATGGTGTTCGTGTATTTTCATTGCTACATAGGATCATGGTGTTCGTGTCTTTTCATTGCTACATAGGATCACTCTCTCGAGCTCTCGCCTTATGAACTCACCTCCATCCTTATTTTCCTGGTGTATGGTGAGTGATATGATATGCAAGGTAATATTATTGTGGCTGGATAGAGGTATTTATGGGACTTATTTTAGGAACTTTAAACCTAATTCATATCTTGAAATTGTCTGCAAAGGCACACCGACTTTGCATCCTTAAGATGACTGATCTAGGCTTAGGTATCTTCATTAAAGTTATAGGCCTATCTCTTATCTTTTTGGGACTGCTTGGATTACCTTTTTTGGACATTGTATGAGACAGTTATGGCCCAAATACACTAGTGCATAAATTGCATTTTAGAACAAAACATCCTGGTGCATCTACAAGGATATTTAAAATACTGTTCTGGATTAAACTTTCTAGAACGGTATTTGAAATTACCGTTCTGGATAGATGAATTTCCAGAACGGTTTTACAATACCGTTCTGGAAAGTAGACATTTCAGAACGGTAATGGAAAAATCGTTCTGGATTATGAGTCGATGGAGGTGTTGATCGGTTGGCGGTTAACCACCTAACCGCCTGTTTCAACCGCATTGACCGGTTACGGTTAACCGTTGACCGGCGGTCACGGTTAAAACTATAACCGTCAACCGGTTCCCGTCAGTTAGGTTACAGTTAACCAAAAAGTTTAACCTTAACCGCCGCGGTTAACCGACGGTTAACCATTTTTTTTTTAAAAACAAAGACCAGTCGATCGACTGGTCATTAGTCGATCGACATCCAGTCGATCGACTGGTGTGTACTCGATCGACTGTTCTGTGGCGGTTAACCGGTTTTTTTTTTAAAAAAACACAGACCAGTCGACCGACTGGTCGTTAGTCAATCGACATACCAGTCGATCGACTGGTGTGTAGTCGATCGACTGATCTGTGAATTAGCCGTTGAAAATCAACGGATGAGATCAACTAGACATTGATAATCGACGGCTCATATTCAATAGAAAATAGCCGTTGGGCAGTTAACCGGTCTAACCGCCGGTTGAGGCCGATTTTTTATTTTTTTTTGCAAATTTCTACACCTATAAATACCCCACTCTCCAACACCAATCCTCACACCAATTCATCTACTATTCTTCTTCTTCTCTTATATTTTCAAGCTTAAAGAAGTAAAGTTTCTAATTTGTGCAAGAAATAATATTATCAATAATATTCTTATTATTCATTCCTAATCTCATTTTACTTAATTCTCTTTTATAATATCACTATGGCAAGCTCTTCCCGTGATGTCAATACCAACACTCCAACTTCTTCTCGTCGAGGTCGAGGTCGAGGATCTCGACGAGAATCTTCGGCCGTCGCCGGAGATTACGTTTCCGATGAGATGACGGTGGAAGAAGTTGAGAACCTATATAATCAAATCAACTTCGACTCGCAACAAACTAATTTTGAAGAGGAATTACCGAGCTCCAATGAAGAAGAAGCGGCCGTCAATTTGGATGAAAATGAGGAGGAAGCGACGGGTGATATGCCGCCGCCTCGATCGAAACCGAGGGAATTACTTTCCCCCATCTTCCTATTGCATTTTACAAAAAAGACGATCAACGGAGAACCTCGAGCGCAATGCAATTATTGAAATTCTCATTACGCCTTCGGTTCTAAAAATAATAAAGTCTACGGGTCACTCAAATACCACATGTAGAAGAAGCATCCCGATAAATACGGCGCCGGTAGTTTTCAAACACAACTAAACTTCTCATCTTCATCTACCGCCGCCGGTAGGACTGGCGGCCACGGTACGAGTTCTTCTACTTTATTTCAATATATCGAAAGTGGTCATCGAAAGTTTCTTACAAAATTTGTTTCCGTTATTAGTCTTCCTTTTAATCATGCGCATAGTAGTCATTATAAAGAGTATACTAAGGGTGCATTTAATCCATCTAGCACTAGGATTTCACGAAATAAATTAACTCGCGATATTGAAAAAATAGCCGGTGAGTATAAATTGAATTTGATTTCAATATTTGATAGTTTGCCTCATAGTGTCTCTATATGTTCGGATATTTGGTCGGATCACTTTAAAAATCATAATTATATGGGAATTACTTGCCATTGGATTGATAATTCTTGAATTTTGCAAAAACATTTAATTGCATATTGAAAGTTCGATAGCCAACATACGTTGGTGAATATTTCGAAAAAAATCTCCACTGTTTTGTTCGAGTATCATTTAACTAACAAAATTTTTTCAATTTCATTTGATAATGCCGCCACCAATACGGCTAGTATAGAATTGTTAAAATTACTTGTCCACCCGCTATTGGCGGCAAATTTTTTCATGTTAGATGCATTTGTCATATTTTGAATTTATGTGTTCAAGATGGTTTAACTCTTTTTAAAACTAAAATTCAACCGATTAGGAGTTCTATAACTTATCTACGAAACCACGATTCGCTTCAAAAAAATGGCGAAGATTTTGCAAGACCAATCAATTGCATCCAAAAAAAATTTCATTAGATGTGCCAAATCGTTGGAACTCTACTTATAAATTGATTAATGATACTTATGAATATAGAGATGCATTGTGTTCATTTTTTAATAATGAAGATGTCGATTTCGCTTTGTTTCCGCATATGTGGGATGATTGTTATAATATGATCTCCCTTTTAAAAACTTTTAACGATGCCACCGTGGATTTATCCGGTGTTTATTATCCTACCTCCTCAATACTTGTTGATCATTGTATTCAAATAGTACTTGTTTGTAGTGCTTTACTCAGTAACCCAGAATTAGGCGATGTTATCGATGAGATGTTGGATAAATGGGTCAAATATTTTCATTACATTCCCAATGTTTTTTTGATTGCAAAAATTTTAGACCCGAATTATCGGATGGAGGGTCTTCAAAACTTACTTAAAATTTATTACGATGCATTAACACCTTTTTTAGAATCTCGTGGAAAATCAATTCTTAGCCCTCTTAGTGTTGCTCACGAAGCAAAACACTTTTTAATTCAAACTTTTAATGAATACGATCAATCTTCATCTTTTAGTGATGTTAATGTTTCCCCTTCCCCTTCCCCCGTCACTTCTACAAGACCCAACGACCCTCGAGGAGCTCTAGCCCCATATATGAGATTGCTTGAAGATACTAAACGAAAACGGCAAAGGGCTAGTGCTAGTCGGTCAATGGAATTAGATAGTTATTTAGGAGTTTTTGAACCGACTTCGGTTCCAAAAAAGCCCGATGGTGTTACTAACGATCTTGTGCAGTTTTGGTCGAAAATGGCCAGTATTTTTCCCACTCTTTCTAGAATTGCCAAGGAGGTCCTTGCCGTTCCGGTTTCGACAGTTTCTGTTGAACAGGCCTTCAGCACGGGAGGCTACATGTTAGATGAACGTCGGTCTACCTTAAAATCCAAAAATCTTGAAAATCAAATGTTGATGAACGATTGGGTGAAGGCCGAAAAACGAGAACAAGAAATGCAATTGGATGAAGGCGAAGAGAGCGACTATTACGATACCACTTCGGGAAGCAACGACAACGACGAATAGGTAAGTAGGTAAGTGAGGTAAGTAAAAGAACTACGTGGACTTTGATTCCTTTTCGAGGATACGTAGGCAATTTAATTCTAATATTACAAGTTAAATTTAATTTTAATTTTAATATTAGAATTAAATTCAAGTCCTTTTTTTTTAACTTATTTTTTCAAACAAAAAAAATTCGAACTACGTGGACTTTGATTCCTTTTCGAGGATACGTAGGCAATTTAATTCTAATATTACAAGTTAAAATTTAATTTTAATTTCTAATATTAGAATTAAATTCAAGTCCTTTTTTTTTTAACTTATTTTTTCCCAAAAAAAAAAAAAAAAGTTCGACTGCAACTCAGTCGATCGACTATTTTTCAATCGATCAACTATAGTCGATCGACTGAAACGATCGACTGCATTTCCAAAAAACCACTCTCTGTCCTTCAGTCGATCCAGCAGTCGATCGCAGTCGATCGACTGATTAAAAAAAAAAGGCGGTTAACCACCGGTTAAACCGGTTAACCGCCGGTTCGGTTAACCGGTTTAACCGTAACCTAGGTTACGGTTAACCAAAAACCGGTTAAATTAACCGATGGTTATTAACCGTCGGTTAATTAACCGACCGGTTTTAACCGAAACAACACGTCTATGAGTCGATCTAGAATGATATTTGAATAACGTTTTGGAATGTGTACATTCCAGAACGGTTTTATAAAAACCGTTCTAGAATCACGTAGAAGCGTAGAAAGAAAAAGAAAAACAAAAATCTGTCTCCGCCCCGGCCAGCTCTATCCCCTCTGCGTAAATAGAGCCGGCACATCCTTCGTGGCGGCGCATTCCTGCTCTGCCTTCCCGTCCCCTGCCGCCGCCGCCCGCAATGCAGGCGTATGAGGTACTGGATGGCGGCGTTGAACGCCAAGGCGCAGATTAGGGCACAAAAGAGGACCACCAGGATTAAGGCCGTGTTTGCTTTGAAATCCTTGGCGTTGGTAACCTCCCTCACGCTCGCCGGTCACCTCCCCCACGCTCGTCGCCGCGCCGCCTCCGAATTTAATCCCCTCTCGTCCTCGCTACCCCGCCCTGCCGTATCCCTCATTTTCTTCCTCCTCTTCCAACAACCTCCAAATAAAACCCTAATCCCAAACTACTCTTCGAAAATCAAACCCAGTTCTTAGGTAAAACCCCCAATACGAAAAGCCCCAATTTTTAAAACTCAGAATCGAATTAATTTGGAACCATTCGATTCATCTCCTCCCAGACACTCTCAGAAACCGCAAGCGGCATTGGTGACAAAGCCGAAATCAGGCGGTTACATGTAATCATGGAACTGTATTTTGAGGTTTTGGAATCTTTAATTAATATCTATTTGGTTGAAACATGACCTCGTCTTTATTTTCTTCATTTTGTCGAGAAATCATCTATTTTTAGGATTTTGGGTTTTATTATTCATCTGATGGCTATTGAATTCCATTTGGATTTTGCTTTGACGTGATTTAAAAATTTTGTCTTCTTTTTTTAATATTGAGTCTGTATTTTGCTCTTTCTATTTTGTGCAAGATCCGCTACGGGGATGTTTTGTACTACTTTGGAGTTTTTGGAAATGCTAAAATGAAATAAAAGAAGTGCTTTACTACAAGAATTGGAAACTGTTGGATTACTCATTAAACAGAATCCTAATGAAGATAAACTTTGGATCGTGGAGCCCGACGGCACCACCTTCAGACAATCCTCCCCTGCTCCGCCGCCGCCGTCACCGCTACAACAACCTCTGATTGTTTATTTCAATTCTGTTCAAAAAAAATAATGTTTCCAATGTGGTGAGTGATTTTGCCAATTGAGACGAGTTGGATTTTATTTTAATGTTGGAGAATTCTGATTAATTCACTCTTAATAAAACTAGGGTTCTCGAGGCAGCGACGCGGCGGCGTTCCGCCGACCGGGAGGGTGGCGAAGTGGAAACTGTGTGGTTCAAAGCGATTAGCGACAACGACGTTTATTGTCGCGGATCTGGAGAATTTTAGGAAGATGGTGCAGCAGGTGACCGACATGAGGTTTGGCGGAAGTTGCCGGTGTTGGAGCCGAGCGGATTAATGGAGTAAATTGGGATGGCGGATTGTTGCCAACGCTCGACACATTGGCTTTTTTTGGACGGATCGTCTTTGTCTCAGGATGCTCAAATTGAAGAGAACTGCAACATCAACTGCTAATATTAGCCGCCAGATTCAAACATTAACCGACAGGTATATAGCATCAGCATCTTAGATCAATGGTTAATTTTTTATTTTAGCCTTACGATTTCTGGTATGGGGCGTTCTTTCGATGTTAATTCTTCAAGTGAAAACTTTCGATATGTGCCATTTTTATATTAACTCTACTTTATGTAGGTGAAAAGCTTTACGGATAGAAAGATATATACTTGCAGTTTCTTGCTTGTTGGGGTTATTGCTACTGTTTATCTTCTTTACTCGATATCATGGAACTCAGGAATACCGATTTTTGTATGGCTTGATTGTTGGTTTTTGTCCTTTTTCAGCCTGCTGAAATTCTAGATAATACGAAACTAATGTAAGTGTTTTTTTTTTTGTTTTCTAATTCTGAAATAATATTTTTCCCGTGCTCTTGCTGAAGTACCAATATATCATTTTTGCGTCTCATTCTATTAATTTAAACTGATCCTAGCTACATATGTAATGCTCTTGATAACATAGGATTTATTTAACAAACATATTACCAAATTTATTTTTGTAGATTTTAAATTGGGGTTTCTTGGGATCCATGGGAGAAAGCCCTCTTTAGTTGCAGGTTGCTCTCGTTCTTCATCTTCACCACCATCATCATCATCATCATCATCATCATCATATCATTTGCCAATCACAGTGCCTCATTCTTTAGCTTCCTCTAAATACGAAGGTTATTGCTGGAGAAGGAATGATTGTTACAGCAGGAGCGACAGATTGTCATGTCCATTTTATATGCTCTCAATTAGCTTTTGAAGCTGTAACTAGTGGTGAGACTTCGACAGCAATAACTTGTAATTTTTTTTATATATGATGGAGTGTGGGAAAGAAAATAATAAGAGCGTAAGTGTGCCTTTTATTTTTTTTTGTCTGATCTGCATGGTCTATTTGCACTTACAGCTCCAACAAAATGATTACTTTGATAAAGCATTATATGTGCTGGGTCACTCTTATTGATGTTTTGAGAAGAGTACTAATTACAAATATTTTTGTCACTGTTTTTTATGTTATTTGCTTCTATTGGTGGAGCACATAGCATGCTTCAAGTTTCCAAATTCAGATTGAAGGAAAGAATTCTTGAACTTTCCTCACTTTTTGGATTTTTTCCCCCATAAATAATATATAGGCATCACTATGATGGTACAGGACCAGCTGATGGGACACGCGCTACCACTTTTACCCCATCACCATTTCATATGGAACTAATGTTTAATCAACGGATGAGTTGCCTCTCAATTTGGTTTCACAGGAAAAGTAAGCTTTGTGTTTCATGAACTTGGGTTTTTTCATAAACACAAGCATTTCCACTCACATTTTGGGTTTCACGATATCTGCTTGATTGTATTGCCGTTCTAGCTGTAAACTTATGGGTTTGCAGGGAAACACATCAATCGAAGAGGGTCTATGATCCAAATTTTTGTGCACCCCTTTTAAAATATTTAATTTAAAAACACGTAAGTTTGTTCGCAAGAGTACGAGGAACTTATAGGGTGGTGAGTTTGACTCAAGTCGATTCTCTCGAGGACAAATGTTCGGTCTCTAGATGTTTTTCTCAATTCACGAACTATCATAAAATACATGTACATTGGGGGTTTTTGAAGATTTTGAATTGATCATTATAAACTAAAGCAATATTAAAACTAAGACTAATTAAACTAATTATTTAAAACTAGATTATCAACAACTAGCAATAATTAAACTACCAATAAAATGCAACGAATATTTAAACCTAATTAACGAATCTAAAAACATGAATATGAGAAACTATCACGAAGCAATTGTATTATAAGAATCTAAAACAGGAATATAAGGCATGAACTAATTCGCATAAATAAACTAGATTAATCCAATATCAAATATCCAAATATGAAATAATTAAACTAGTTCTAGAATTAAATAAGAATTTAACTACGAAATTAACTAAGAGTTTAGAAAATTTATTGTAACTACTGAAATCGGTAAAAATCTCCAGCTATTCCGGAGTTGAGGCCAAGATCTCGAATTGAAGTGAATCTTGAATTGTACGGATTTGAATCTTTAATCTCAATCTCCAACTTTGTAACGGAGTGTGTAAATGCGTTGTTTCTGTGCTAGATAACCTTATGTAGTCTTGTGTTTTCTTTGGTAGACGTCTCTCTCCTTTTAAAAACCGAAATGTGAAGGGTATTTATAGATAAAGCATGTCTTGGCGCACAAGAAACCCTAAAAATGCATTTTTGGGCAGCCACATCGACGTCGCGTCGACCGACGCGTGCAGAAGATCGGCGTCAACGCTGCCTGTGTGCTTGCATCGACTGGGCGGGGGCGTCGACTGACGCTGTCATGGATCGACGCAACAGCAAGTTGCGTCGACTTGGCGTCGACAGACGCACTCTTGGATCGGCGCTTCAGAGAGTTGCATCGGCCCGGCGTCGACAGAGTGTCAACCATCGCGTGCAGGATCCGCGGACGTAGCGTCGATCGACGCGACTGAGAGTACGTCTCATTTTCCTCGATCTTTCTGCTACTCGTTCTCCGGAAAGCTCGTTATCCACCTTTGAACATCGAACTTCATCTATTTGCGCGCTGAACTCTTCCGGTTACTTAGCTGTAAGGTGAGAAATAACGAATAATCACCTATTCTCATCGATTATGATCAAAATACGGTAAAATAAACTGGTATTATAAAAATACACAATTAAGCTTAAATCATCCAACTTATACCAAAAACAAATAGAAAAAGAACTAAAAAACTAATAAAAATAAGGACAAATCTATACTAATCAGTCTACGTGACATAGTAAAAGCGGAAGCAATGGAATTGAAGCTTCATAAGGACTGGGGAATGACTCCAGCTGCAATATATAGATGTTTGTCTGTTGCGGAATTATACGACATTCAGGTAGTTTCTTACTCTTGAACCAAACTAAGCCACTTCATGGTTCTCTATCTGTTATCAACTTATTATGAAAATTGTCTAGGTTAATATTCATACTGACACACTAAATGAATCTGGATTTGTAGAGCATACAATTGCTGCATTCAAAGATCGCACTATTCATACTTACCACAGGTATATAACTTCTGCATTTTGTGGCTAGCAACTTGTTATTATTATTATTTTATTAATATATATATATATATATATATA